>PVIA01013932.1:0-29372 GCA_004024845.1 Tonatia bakeri
GCCCAGGTAATCAATCAGGTCTGGGACATAGAATATGCAAGATCCTGTGAGATCTGTTTGCTGGAGGATGTTATTAACTTAGAATTTGAAGGCACAGACAGGAAACCAAAACTAGCCCTTTGAGCCATGTAGTCCTTTTCATATGATAAAACTCCAGTCTCTGCCCAGAATCACAACAGGGACTCTGTTAGCATCTTTGGAAGTTACCTGTTCCCTTTGATCCCTTCTGCCAGACTGAATCCACAAACTGAGTCTACTTTCTCAATAAAAACCTACTTGAGCAAAGGAACGGGGCTCTCCCCACTAAAGGGTGTAGCCATGTTCTCTATTATCCCCACAGAATTATGCTAGATTCTGTGTATTACACGTGTTTAATGAACATCCGAAGCCGAGATGAATACCGTGGGATGGCTGGGACGGTATTCTTCCCAGTTACATTGTTCCCAATTGTATTGTTACAATTGGTAACAATAATAATGAAACAATAGCTAACTTATATAGTGGTAACTATGTGCCAGAAAAAATTCTAAGTGCTGTACTGCATACTTTAAGTCATCTAAACCTTACGATAACCTTCTGAGGCAAGTACTATAATTATACCCATTTTACGGATGAAGAGACAGAGCCACAGATAATTTGCCCAAGGTTTTATTTCAGACAATCTAGCTCCAGAGTTTGTGCTCTAAATGACTACACTATACTATGTACATAAATCAGTACAATTATTGGCATTATTATTCAAACTGTTATTTTATAAAACCACTTCAAACACATATTCTTTTTCCAAAGTTGAGGTTCTTAGAACTTGAATATTCCTCTTTTTCATAGAAAGTGCATTTTAACTTCAGAAAGAACTAGATGAGGTACACAGTCTTGGATTGTCCACTGCCCTAGCAACCCTTCCCAATCCAGCTGTATATTAGCTTAGAATGTATGTATTTTTATAAATATGGGCATGCACATACACAGGCCCTTGCTGTATACAAAATACTTTCACACTGTGGACAAAAAAGGGGGTTCTACACAGAGTAAGCTCACAGGGTGATCTAACCATAAATTCCTAACTGAGCAGGCCTTAGTGTGTAGTCACATCCCAGGAATATAGTGTAACTTTTTTAGCAAAAGGTTTACCTTTTCCTTAACAAACCCTGTCCATTGCTTCTGTGCACCTAGGTTAACACACCTCTGAAATGCTGCTTCTTCAAAGTATCCACTCTCAAGAGAGAACATAATCTTTTAAATATAACTGTAATCCAATCCCTGCCTTGCTTTCTCCCACCCTAATGTAATCTTATGTCCGTTCCCTCCTTAATTCCAAATGTGTAAAGAAACTGTAAACTGTTATTCACTGGAGCATGTGAAATCTTGCTTCCTGGCAATTGTTGTCAGTTTGGGCTCAAATAGATTCTTAAATTCTCTACAGGTTTGGATGTTTCTTACATCTAATATTTTAGGAATTATCAAATTCCTACAATATACAGAGGTGTGACTATCATCAACATCTTACAAATAAGCAAAGTGATCTTTCACTTCTGTGAATGATCCTCCTGCTTCAGGGTCTTCAAACGCACTGCTGAATCTGTTTGAAACCTTCCCCCACCTCTTTAATGAACTACCTCCCATTTTTCTTTCAGATCTCAGCTTAAGCATCACTTCCTCAGTGGACTGTCTTCCTGGGCCACCTCCCCCTGCCCAACTAAGTCAAATGTCCTGCAACCCATGTTCATAGCCCCTATGCATTTTTTATTGTTAAAACACTGATTTTAACAATGTCACTCAATATTTGTGTAGTTATTTGATCCCTGTCTGATTCCCTCCATGAGACCGTAAGCACTACAAGGACTGACCTACGGCTGTCTTGCTCACTGCTGTAGCCCCAGTGCCTAGCACAGTTCCCGAGCACTGAAGACACTGAGTAAATGAGATGGATACATGAACAGAAGTCTAGAGAAATTAAGTTCTTGACCAAGGTCACAATGCTGGCACCGAAATTGAAATCTAAGCCTCAGACAGTTAGGTCCTGAGCTTTAATTCTTACTTCCCACCATTGTTTCAATTATCTTTTAGTTTGCCCAATTTTCACTTAGAGATGGCAGGACATGTTTTTCTTCTCTACATTCAGGGCCATGGGAAGTTACAGTATCTGACTGTATCATGCCCCTGGCACAGCCAAAGGAGGGATGAAACCCTGTAAAGGTGGAACAGATAGGAAGTCTGCATTCCAATATTCCTATCTCATCATTCCTTGCCAACCATCCTCTTTAGATTCATAACCACCTTGTATCTAAAATGCATTTGTGGCGGCTCTACTACAGATATGTGAATTGTATCAGGTCGCTTCTCCTACCTACATTTTGTTTCCTCGACGGTAAAATAAAGGGTCGGGCCAGGTTTTCATTTTTTCCAATTATAAAACTTTCCAAGATCCTGAGAAAAGCAACAGAAGGTGGCAAAAAGAAAGGGCAGCAAACTCGGAGAAGACCTGGAAAAGGGTCTTGGTTCCAGCACTTACTAGGTATGTGACCTGAGACAGGTCGAGCTCTCTGGATCTCAGTCTGATCTGTAAAAGGGGGATGGCAATACCATTTGTCCGGGTTACAGGTCGATCAAATGGGAGAATGGCTGCAGAAGCACTTTGTAACCAGAGAAGGGCTACTGAGATGACAACTGTTTCACCACTGGACGGCAAAGAGTAATAGTTAAAAGTTGAGGTTTTGGAATTTAAGCTCCATTAATTACTAGCCACGTGATCCTGGTAAAATTGTCTCTCGGCTTCCGTTTCTGTATCACTGGAGTAGTAATATCTACACCCATGGTGGTGGGCTACTAAGTAGCGGCTACAATTTAGTAAGCGACCCCCCCCACCACCACACACACACACACACACACGCACAGACCCAAAATCCTCGAAGCTCCTAGCTGATGAGACGTGTTCCGCCCCCAACCGGAGAGACCTGCTCCGGTGAGACAGGTCCCGTCCCCAGCCTTAAAGGTCAAGCGGGACTCGAATGGAACGTGTCGGGGGACCACGATCAAGCCCCCTAAGATCCCTAAGAAGTCCTTGATTAGAAGTCTCTGGCACCGGGACCCCACGTGCGCGTCGACGTCGCGCCGAGGCCACTCACCAGCTATTACTCACGATATTGGGAAAACACTCTTTGAGCACGGCGACGGCTGCGGCGGCGCTGGCGCCATGACGTCACGGGGCGGGGCGGCGGCGCAGGCGTAGTGCGTCACGCGTGGCCTGGCTACACAGACGGTTGAGGCGGACGCGTCTCGAGGTTCGTCGACTTGGGGTCGGAACTTGCTTGGGGGGGCATGAGCCGAGGGGAAGACGCCGAGGCCAAAAGGTGAGTCCGTGCCCCTGCACCGCAGCGTCGTCCCGGGAGGGCCTCCTGGAGTAAGCTGCCCTAGAAGACGCTTCTCAGGCCCCGCCCCGGATTGTCCCGCCGCTGGCCCGGAAATAACGATCGGCGCAGTGACCCTTCGCTTCTAGAAATTCGCGGCCTGGAGCGGAAAGCCGGGGTTCCAGGCTTGACCCTTCCGTCCCAGTTAGCTTTTAGGAACAAGTGCCGTTGCTTCTCTGCACTTCATTTTCCCCGTATGACTCCTCCTGGCTCCTAGGATTGTTGCACCCCAACTGGGAGGAGAGATGAAAACGCGTTTTCGCCAATTCTGTTGAAAGTCTTAGGGGTTTGTCGCCCATGCAGACCCAAATGATTTTGAGAGTCTCATGCCGTCTTGATTTCTCATTACATTATACCATTCCTCAAAAAGCTCTGTGCTGAGTGGTCACAGATGGTGTCTTATCTAAGCCTCCTAACGACCCATGAGATAGGAATAATTGTACCGTTCTAGGAAGAAGAAACTGAGGCTCCTGGTAGATAAGTGGCTCGCTTCATCAGTCGTTTAGTAAACATTGAGTACGCACCGTGAGCCTCATGATTAAAGTAGGCAAGGCCCTGTCCTCTAGTAGCGTACACTCTAGTGAGGGAAGCAGAATATAGAACAGTAAGAACAGTAAATGAAGTAATATCGCATGGAAAGAAAAAGGTGGCTGTGTTGGAGACCGACAAGGAACTGACTCTGTTAGGTAAAGTTTCTCTGAGGAGAGGATGCTTTAAGGAGGAGATCGTGATTTACCAAAGTTTTGAGTGCAAAAACCAGAAATTGAATGCAAATCTTTTGGGCTTATTGCCTGTGCTCTTCCCACTAAAAATGGTACCCTCCTGTGATACTAAGTAGCTGCTGGTGTGATTGCTGCTTTTAGACCTGAGAAAATTAGAAGGCCCTTTCATTCACGTCTTGTCTCAAATGTTGTGACCTGTAAAGGCCTTTCTTCTCCACTGGCTCTAAAGGAGTCCAGCTCCAGTCTCCACGTGGAGTCACCTTGCTTCATTGTGTTTGCAGCACGTCTCACAAATTACATCTTGTTTGTTTTGCTTGTGTTTTGTCTTGCCCCTCCTGCAAATATAACCACCCTGCGGGCAGAGGCCTTGCTTGTCCACTGCTCTGTCCTCAGTATCTAGATAATACCTAGAAAATAGAACCTCGATAAACTTTGTTGAATGAAAGATATGTAAGAAAGGAGGAATGGAAAGCAGAGAGAAGACAAAATGTTTCTCCTCCCTGTTTCCACTCCTGGGATTTCGTTTATTTGTAGTTCCCGTTTCTCTCAGGAAGTAAGAGCAAGAGCTACGGCTTATTCACTTCTCTATTGTCAGCACAAAGCCCAGGGTTCAGCGGTCGGTGGCTGCTTGTCACACATTGCTGGACAGATTGAACACGGGAGTGGGGAAGGAAGTACCCTCGTGTGGGGACGGATGAACACCGTCAACAAACAGCTACCTCGGGGCTGCTGTGTGCGGCTTCACAGGCTGTGCCAGGATGATGGGAGGCGATGGCAGTGTGCGTGTCTGTCAGCTGTTGTTATGGAGACGGTTCCTGCGCGCTGACTTCTGAGGCGCTTCTGGTTACGTGGGACACGTGTTTTCTCTTGCAGGGAGTTCTGAAGTCTGGCACAGCCTGCCATCTTCCCAGCCCTCTTATCTTTTCTTTTTCCACCACATTATACGCTTATGAATGCTTTATTTTATAGCTGGCATCTCATTTTTGGACCTTTCAGCAACTGTAAGTTATAAGCAGGGCAAGGTTTGTTATGTAGAGACGAGGAAAATGAAGCCTAGAGAGAAGCAGTGGAAATGCCAGAAAACCTGGTCTTCGGACACCAGGATTTTGCTCCGTCCTCTACTGTCTCCATCATAATCTTCATCTTCCTTTTTTGTCTGTGAGACGAGACATTTCAAGAACTAAGACTAGTAATAATTTAAGCTAGTACTAATTGAATTATTATTCCCATTTTACAGATGGGAAACTGAGACACGGAGTGCTGAAGTAATTTGCCCAAGGTTACAGAGCTAGTAAATGGTAGAAATGGAATAACTAAGGAGGAAGTCCTCTTCCCCGTGTCAAAATAGTAAATATGATAGTAGCTAATGTTGATTGATTATTTACTGTTGTCTGATGCAGTGTTTAGTAATTTTTTTTCACACACTCGTATTCATCTTCACAGTGGTTCTATAAAATAAGAACTGTTATCTCCATTTATATAAATGAGGAAACAGAGACCTAGAATGTTTAGGCCTCTGAACACAACTTGTTTTCAAACTCAGTTCTAACGCCAAAATCTGTGTTCTTAAATTTCTTACATTGCCTCTTCCGTGGGAACAAGAAGCACTACTGCTATTCCTAGCCATCTCCTTCAGTGTCATTAAGACTCTCTTTCTGGTAGTTTCCAAAGCTCATTTTGGGTAATAGTTGTTACATTGGAGCATCCCGTAGTCGTGGAGACTTGAGAGGCTTTGGCCTCCTGCCCGGTTTGCCTCTGGCTTCAGAAGAGGGAAGCTTTAGTTTCTACACACAGAACCACGCCCCTTTCACCTTAAAAGGAAGCTTTTGCTTTCTGGCTGCCAGAGGAGCTGTCCCAAGGGACTTGGTGCTGGGGCCCTGGTTGTGGAAGAACTGAGGCCTTTGAAGGACTGCCCAGGACATGCCCTCCTTGAATAAATGTTTGTCAAACTGAATTTGAAGTCTCATATTCACACAGTGTTTCTTTTCTCCTGCCTGAATGTTCACGTTTCCTGTAGTATTTTATAGAGATTGATGGAAGCAGAAACCAAGACCCTTCCCCTGGAGAACGCATCCATCCTGTCAGAGGGTTCCCTGCAGGAGGGGCACCGGTTATGGATCGGCAACCTGGACCCCAAAATCACAGAGTGAGTCAGAATCGTCTTGAATGTTACCTATAAATTGTTATATTGGCAGTGGTGATGTTCAGAAGAATTTTCAAGTGTTTCAGGATGGGTTAACCCTTTTGCATGTATTTTAATTGTTTTTAAAGGGGATGGGATGTTGTTATTAGCTTATCATCCTGTATATCTTGATATTTTGTTACATTTGGGCTCTTCTACTGCAAAGACATAGACTGGAATAGCCTTTAAACTGTGTACTTTTTTCTACTTGCCAAAGATGTTCTCCTGTTTTCAGCTATTCGAATCCTTGTACCTGGTGACCAGGAAGTTATTTTCTAGAATGAGCCTGGGGCATGACTCTTTCAGAAAGAAGGCACAAGCATAAGAACTCTCAGTATCTTCCCAAACAGGCAGCACTCGACTCTAATTCACATTAGACAGCCCCAGGCAGTCAGGGACCTTAGAGATCATGGCAGTCCCTTTTCATTCATTCAATGAATGCATGAAACCAACTGCCCCATGCTAAGCAGTTTTCCAACTTTTCAAATCTGAGCTATCTTGTCTTAAAGCAGTCAGAACCTATGTATGAAGTAAAAGCTCAGAGCTGCTCTGACTGAAGGGGAGAAGAGGCGCTCCCAAAGCCGTTTGGTAACTGCTGCCCTTTCTTTAGCCATCCCTGGTAGGACTCCATGCAGCCGCATGGAGACCTCTGGTATGTCCGGCTCTCTTAACCCACAGTAAAGGAGACTGAGGCCCAGAAGGTGGAAGTGCCTTGCCCACCACAGTCACAAAGCTAACTGAATTGTTTCGACTGCTCACGCTTCCCATTGCAGATGTTATAGTGGAAAGGCATTTCTTAGCAAAGAGAATGGAGAGGTTTTTCCCTCCCTCGGTTGTTCAGTAGGGGCAGAGTGGTGGTTAGGGGCAGGGTAGGAAGAATGAATGAATTGAGCTGGATGGGGACAATGCTTAAAGTAAGCGTGGAGTATATCATCAGTTCTAGAAGTTACTCCTTTGTAATAGTGTTAACAGGAAGGGGAGAAGAGACTCAGGGACCTACAGAGTCTGCGACAAGAGGAGATACATAAAGGGGTGGAATTAAGAGACAGGAAAAGTAATGTAAACCAATGTATCATGGCAGAAAAGGTTAGTTCCTTGAACCTGCTCAAACTCAAACCACCTAAAGGTAGATATTGCTGGGTCCCTCTGGAAATCATGATGGTATTTAAGATGTGTTGCCCCATATTATGTGATCTTGGTATGAAGGCCCTAAAATACAGACTGTGGTCGATTTTGGTTCTCTTTATGGCTCATGGCTTTGAGGATGAGTGTGTGAATCTGCCCAACCTCTCTGTTAATGTGTGTTGATCAGAGAAACTTTTTCCATCTAAAACCCTCACTGAGAGGGGTGCTCCCGAGCATGGTTTCCATTCCCACCTCTGCTCATCTGGATGGAAATCTGGGGCCTGGAAATGGTGTTTGATGTTTTGGCCACACCTCCCTGTAATGAGACCCTGGTTCTGTCGTGCTGCTTGACAGGGAGGTTCCCATGGGTATCCGCCAGCTCAGTTTATTGTACAAGCTGGGTATATGAATGTTTTTTCAGTTACAGCATTAGTAGGAACATCGAACCAAAACTTTTCCACTGGTTTCTCTGCTCTTTTTACATCAGGCTAAAGGCAGATGACAAGCACCAGCCTGCAGGTTGGGGCCTCGCTGGGGCTACCCACCCATATGACTAGTGATCATGTTTAGTCTTTTTCCTCTGTGGATTCCTTATTTAAAACATTTTTTTCTTTTAAATAGATTTCTTAAATAGTAATAAGTCTCTTTTAAAGACATAACTACCAATCATAGCTTATGATTCGCATGAAATGCTTAGTATTACCTCATTTAATTTACTTAATTATAGCAATGAAAGCTAACATTTTAGTATGGTAGGTCTTACAGAAATATGTGGTTTCCTTCCAAGTCTTTGAACCACATAAACTTCTGGATCCTGTTCCTCTCAAGGTAGGTAATAGCCCAGACTAATAACTAAAATGCAGTCATTCACAAACATTGAAGGGATTAAATGATGAAACTTATGTGATCTTGTGGTACCTGGCTTATGCTCCAGTCTCAGAGAGTATAATTTGAATCCAGATCTCTGAACTTCTTATGACTCTCGACAGACGTTTGCAGTGCACCCTCCAGTTTTCTAAAACTGACACCCCACCAACAAACTGGTACTAGTTCCTGCTGTTTCCCATTCAACAAATCCCTTCTTATCTCTCTCCTCTGCCTGCTCATATGCTTTGCTGTCCTTCTCCCTGATCTCTTTTATAAACTGATTTGAGTATCCCTCTTACAGAAATGCCTTCTTACATCTTGTTAGAAGACAAGTTATAGTGTGTTTTTACTATCATGAATGGTTACAGGAGTGTGTCAAACAGCAACAGTTAAAAACTTTTCCACTAAACTTTTTGTAGTAATCCTGTGTGTGTGTGTGTGTGCGCGCGCGCTTATTAATCATTAATCTGAGTTGTGCTCAAGTTACAGTAGGATATCCATCTGTCTCCTCCACAGTGTGTGCATTAGAGTGACTGTCCGTCACTCCGATGTCCTGCTTCTCGTTTATTTGTGTCCACTCTGCGGTTGCCGCGCTGCCCATTTGAGGGCCATGCTAGAGGCCAGGAATGTCGAAATGACTGACTAGATCTCAGGGATTTGGATTTCAGGGAATGATGACATATGCTTATTTATGGAGGTAGCACTTTCCAAACTCATGTTCTTTCTACTGAATGCTGATTCCTCTCAACTACATTATATTTCATATTTCTTATTCATAAAGAGAATATTCAACTAAATGATCTGAACATTTCTTCTAGCGCTAACATTGTATTAGTTCCCCTTATTTAAGCTCAAACAACCTTGTGAAGCAAGTGGAACAGATATTTTCCTTCTTCTATAGGAATAGTTGTGAATTGACTCAATTTTCCACTGCCTAATATAGTGCTCCTTGCACAAATAGATAATAATTATAGTAGTCCACATAATTGAATAGTTACAACCTAAAGCATCCTATTCTAAATGTTTAAATGTAAGGACTTCTTTTAAATTACAAGACCTAATCTAACTGTAAAGTTAAAGCAACACCTCTAAATATCATTACTAATGCCTTCACTAGAAAAGCTGCGAAGTTCATGTCCTTAGATACTATCTGTTTTCCACACTGCAGTTTCCTCTAAAAGAGTGAATACTGCTTTCTTTTTCTAATACTAAATGTGCTATGTGGAAAGCCAAACTAATAATCATAGCGTTATGCACAAGGAGAAGCATGAGCCGGAATAAAGACAGGAGAAATTCTAAAAGAAGGATCATTCTGAATGGATGGCGTATCATAAATAAAGGTAGTAATGCGAAAGATTGTTGTGTGAGTAGAATATCAGGAAGACCTTTTTGACTAAAGGAGAGGCTGAATACTAAATGATAATGAAAGTAGTTGGATACTATCAGATTAAGACAGCCTTTAAAATTCATTCAAGCCCTGACTGGTGTAGCTCAGTGGATTGATCTCGGGCCTGTGAACCAAAGGATCCTGGTTTGATTCCCAGTCAGGGCACATGCCTGGGTTGTGGGCCGGGTCTCCAGGAGGGGCTGTGCAAGAGGCAACCACACATTGGTGTTTCTCCCTTTCTCCCTCCCTTCCCCATTCTCTAAAAATAAATAAATAAAATCTTTGGAAAAAATAAAATAAGATTCATTCAAACAAGTGTGAATTTCATGTAGAAGAGACTCACTGTGGGTATTTAGTAGGAGACTGGCATAAAGTGATGTTTTTAGAATGGTATCAACATCAGTAAGAAGGATTAATTGGAGGGGCAAAGACTGAAGAAGAAGACTAGCTACACATCTGTCATTACATGACCTAGATAGTGACAATGAACTTGGAGACAAGTGGGGAGTCAGAGATGAAGAAAAAGTGATTGAAGAGGAGTGGAGAGTTCAGATGTTTCTTGCCTCAGAAAGGTAAAAGAATCTTGTCCACACTGACCACTGGGATAGCTGGAGGGGAGGAAGACAATTTGGGGTATAGTAAGGAAACTTGAAAGCAGTCGAGAGTCACCGGGTGGAAATGTCCTGATACAGACCTTCATGGATAAACTGGAATGCAAGGAAGAATAAATGCATTAACGTGTCAGGGCAGTGTGTGTACTCCTGAAGAAACCCCTCTTTCCCTGTCAGCCCATCCCTTCCTGTTTCCCATGCTGCTTTTCATGACTTGGTTTGCATGAAACAGCCTTTGCTGTTTGCTTGCTTAAATCTGAAACTCAGTAAGACCTGTCTATTACATACAGAGCATAGAAAATAAAGTCCTACCACATAACAATTTCTGTAAGTTTAGAAAGATTTCTTTGAAACAAAGTATGCACTAAAAATCATCTTAAATGTCATTTCTTTGGCTTCCCATTGCCTACATCATCCAAGTCAAATTCTGTCACTAGGCACACCACTTGTCACAACCTGTTCCCAGCCTGCCTTGCAGCCTCATCTCGTGCTGTCACTCTCTTCATTCGATCCAGTTCTTTTTCACCTTATGTCTGTGCACTTGGCATTCACAAACCACCACCTTCCTGGCACAATTGGTCCTCTTCCTCTTCATGCTTACCTGTATCCCTCTGTGTGCAAGCTTGCCACTGTTTTGTAATTGTTTGATTACGTAGCTCTTCCAGCCAGAATGCAGGGCCCTTGAAGGCCAGGACCTGGTTGTGTTCATCTGGATAGTTTATGTGCCTTATATAATTTTTTGACACACAGTTGTTTCAACACTTGTATAGGTTGATTGCTTATCTGAGGATGAGGAAGGGGGGACAGGATGAAAGAAGGTGAACGGATTGGCCAAACAACATAGTTGCTTAACCCATAAACACACATAACAGTATGGTGATGGCCAGAGGGAAGGGGAGGCAGGGGCTGCGTGGAGGCAGGAAATAGGGGCATCTGTAGTAGTATCGAGAAGAAAAATAATTAATTTCTTTAAAAAAGAAGGCCATTGTAAAGACCTGTTACAGAAAACAGTGGTTTCAGTTGCTGGCACAGTCGTCCTCCAGCTCCTGGTGGCCGCAGGGCCCACACTTCCTGGAGCGCAGCAGGCTTGGAGGAGCGGGGAGCCCTCCCGCACTCCAGCAGCAGATGAAAGTGCTTGCAGATGTGAAAGCAAGAGTCTTCAGGCTTTTTTTTTTTTTTCCCACTATCAGCGCTTGCAGTCCCCATCTCCAGGAAGCAAAATAGTAAACATTTCATTCCTTTTGTTTTGGTGTTCCGATAATTTCAAGGAATTATCAAACAAGAAAAGAAATCCTGGAGAAGTTGAAAGACACAGACCTAAGCAGATGTTCCTGGAATCTTAAGGTCGCAGTTCTCGGGCAAAACATGAATGTTAGCTTTTCAAAGAATAATCTGTCGGCATTTTTTTCCTGAGTAAATTAAAATTCATTTCCTAGGAAATGCCGATCGCCTTACCTTCCTGCTATTAAGCAGAATAGAGCTAATGAAAAGATGACCAGCCCACAGTAGCCCTTTAGATTGTTGGGTTTTTTTTAAAACGGGGTTGACCCGCCATTCATGGCAACTGGCGCAGTGGTAAGGTTTGAATGGGGGCAGTGAGTGGAATGCAGCTGTGAATTAAAGGCAGTGGGGGAGACTCTTCTAGCCCATGTGTCTATATTTCAGAGACTTACCCTTGCTGTTCACAAAATCAAGTAAAACCAGAAATTTGTACTTGAGGTGTCTCCCTTTCCCCTGGTGAATCACTGCCTACATTCTCACTTGCAGTTGAGGTCTCCTGATGGGAGTTGAGAATTTGGAAACCAGAGGGTTGTTTTTTCTTTCAAAATAGGTCTAAGGACCAGATGAATATCCACAATGTGCCTTGGGACCCTTGCATCCTGTCCCAGTAAAAGCCCTGTATAGTGTCTTCTTGCTCTGCTGTGTCAGGCATCTGATCCAGGATACTGGGCTTGCTCGCCAGTGTAGGTTAGTGTCAGATTTAGTATAGCGTATGATCCATTTCATACCTGTCTGCCTCCCAAAGGAGATTCTTAGTCAAGAATAAAATCTTGATGCGTTTCTCCTAGAAAACAATGTGAATATAAATGTGACTGTGAGGACAGCTTTACTGACTCCCTGTGGGTTAGAATTCCCAGTAATAACAGATTTAGCATGTGGCCTGATACCTTTTTAGTATCACAGGGACAGCATTGTTTAGAGAAAGCCTTGACTCCGTTTGAATAGTGCGGAGGAAGCCAGGAGGAAGGCCAAAGGAAAAGGAAATGGGAGAGCTGTTGGTTTGTCTCACCCTCACATCTGATGACAGGAAGTCAGAATTGAGATTGACCACAGCAACCTGTTAGTCCATGTCTGTGTGAATAACTTAAAAACTCTATGGAAACGAAGTAAGTTTCAGAGCAAGGAATCCAAGAAGGGGATGAGGGGCAGAGTGGCAAGCAAGAGCTCAGAATAAATTTCCTCCTTGGCCACTTATATTCTTTACTCGACCACACTCCGGACTACAAACTGTGCTCAGCAGCTGAGGTGGGTTAGTCACCCACAGCCGGATGGTTTCTGGAACTGGCTGGGGTCCCCTCCCCTGTGTGAGACCAGCCCAGTCCCACTGTGGCTCCACACTGTCCTGATGCTCAGCCACACGAGGAATTGGAACTCTCAGGCACTTAGTAATGAAAGTGCCACTAGCTGTGACTTGGTTTGGGGCAGAGTTTCTCACACAAGTGCAATTTGGGTCTAATGACTGTAAAATCTAATTGGGAAGTCTTTCAGGGCTATTTTGTTTGTGTGAATATGTGTGTATTTTTTACTTTAGTTTTGTGATACGGTAGGCTTTCGTTTTTGAAGTGTGGGTGTTTGTTTCTGGTGGAGTTGTAGTTATTCACAAATACTGTTTCATTGCCAAGAAATTAAAAATAAAGAAATCGACACTATTTTTGAGCTTTTCTCCAAAAGAAAAACAAATGGTGCTTGTGGGCCAGACAGCTGTTAGTTAGGCGTGGTTTCTGTTTGGTGTTTTGTGCTGGACAGAGGCACAGCCGTGACAATTCCAGTTCCCTTTCCAAATAGAGGCAAACAGCTCTGTTTGCCAAACAAACTAACGCAGCAGTTTGGAGGAAGGCAGCGGGGGTGGGAGATTTTCTCCCTGGGGTAAATGTCTCCTGCTTTTATCTCACACTTCAGGCTCATTGGCCAGCAGACTCCCAGAGCGCACTCATGGGCTGTCCTTTCTCCACAGATACCATCTCCTGAAGCTCCTCCAGAAGTTTGGCACAGTAAAGCAGTTTGACTTCCTCTTCCACAAGTCAGGTGCTTTGGAGGGACAGCCTAGAGGGTACTGTTTCGTTAACTTTGAAACTAAGCAGGTAATTGAACCTTCCCCCGCTCACAGTACTTAGACACTCTCACAAGTGTTCGTACGTGTCTCTTAACCACTAGAATAGCAGTTCCTTGCAGGCAGGAGCCACATCTGATTCATCCTTGTGTGCCTTGCCCTGAGTCCTAAAGGGGATCCTTGGTAAACAAATGAACTAGTGAATGATTTCCAATATCTACCCTCCCTGGGCTTGTGGACGCAGGCGGCTGACCCACTTTCTGATCAGATGTTTCGGGACGCCCACATTAAACACACGGATGCCCTCCTCCCTGTTTTGTTTTGTTTTTTCCTTTGGTGGCAGACCAACAAAGCCTCCTTTTCTTTCCGTAGTTCTGCCCTGTGGTGCCGAAGCCCTCCCTGTCTGTGGTCAGCCACCCACAGACTCTTTTATTTTAATTTCTTAAGAATTTACCCTTCTTTTCAGTGTCTCAGAATAAGTGCATACAAATTTGAATATGTACAGAGAAAGAAGATGTCCAGCCTCAATCATGATATATACGTGTATCTCAGTCCTCTCTACAACTTTATTAGTTTTATGTGAGAACATTGCCTCATTATAATTTTGTTAATAATAATTGTATTTGGCCCTGGTTGGTGTAGCTCAGTGGGTTGGGCATAGCCCCACAGACTGAAATGTTGCCAGTTCGATTCCTGGTCAGGGCACATGCCCGGGTTGCAGACCAGGTCCCCAACTGGGGACGTGCAAGAGGCGACTGATGGAGGTTTTTCTTGCACAGCGGTGTTTCTGTCCCTTTCTTTCTCCCTTCCTTCCCCTCTCTCTAAAAATAAATAAATAATCTTAAATTTAAAAAAGAATTACTATATTTGGATTTTTTAATTATAAAAGTAAAGCATGTTTATTGTAGATAAGTGACTTATCAGCCCAATACCCAGAAATAATCATTGTTGATATTTAGTTATGTATCTAGTCTCTTCTTTCTTCACACTCTCACAAACAAAACAACAACTCTGGAAGACTTTGTACATACACACACATAAACTCATGTATGGCTTTATAACACATGAATGGGATCATATGATCCTGTTTATCACCCAAAGTGTACTAAATGTTCTTCTGTCACCTGATACATATCAATATTCTATGTCATGATATTGTGGTTTCTCTGGTGTAGATACAAATATGTAAAAATTCATCAATCTGTATCTTTAATGTTTATACATTTTTTTAGATGTAACTTAGACCTTAATTTAAAAGTTAATCAGCAAGATCTTTGGTGACTGCATATTTCGTTATACGACCACGTGTTAAGGTGTTTGACTAATCGTTAGCTGCTCAGGCTCTCCCCAGCGTTTCACAAGTGTAAGCGGTGCAGTAGCGATGTGTCCATAACTCTGCGTGCATATTCACCGCATTCAGGAAGGTGGGGTGGGGTCCACAAAGGTCACGCGTGTTTTTTCTCAATATAACTGCCACATCATTTGTTAAGAAGTATGTGTCAGTATGTTCCGAGATGTCATTCGTCCTGACCATTGCTGGGGATTTAATTTTCGCAGCCGTGCTAGGCAGTAAGTGATACATTGCTGTTCTAATTGTTCAGGCTTTGGGGGAATCTGAAAGAATGCCTGCTATGGTTAGCATTTTTAAGTACTTTGTTCTTCCTCAGAGATAGAGTCCTGAGGATTCTTACAGACGGCGATGTCAGTGGTCACACCAGGGACAGATGTTGGTTTGAAAACACGGGCCTAGAGGTCACGGAGCCCAGTCGCTGTCTCTGGCTTCATTTGTTCCCTTTGGGCAATTCTCTCAACCTCTTTGGCCTCAGTTTTCACCTAAACATGAGGATTAAAAACCTACCTTCTTCTTACCTTACAGGAAGTTGAGAGACTAGATGAGGGTGTGTAGGAAAACAGAGTTGGCATTTAATAACAGTGTTAACTACAAGAACTTGCAACAAGGTTCAGAGATAGGAAATTATTTCTTAAACCATTTGTCCCCTGTTGGCATCTTATTACTGCTGATGCTGCAGAATTAATAGGGAGCACCATGTAAATTCTAACTCACTAAATGAAACTTAGAAATAAAGTGCCTCTCTTATCTGTCCCTTTAACTTTGTGTGCTACAGTGAGGCAAGGGTGCCGGTGACTATTTAATATCTGACACACAGCAGGCACTCAGTAAGTATTTGATGACTGTCATACCAATGGGCTCCAGAGGAATAAGACAGTCACCGGTGAAACCAGACTGGAGTGCCTGCTGGTCTCACACTGAGGTCTCAGATAGATATGCTGTCTCCGTTTCTCTTCTTGTTCCTTAATGGCTCCTTCACTCCCAGTAAACATGGATTACTCTTGGCCAAATGCCTCATGGATACAGATGGAGCAGCGAAGGTTTGGCAGGATGGAAAAGTACAGCCAGGCTTCCTGGGAAGGTCCTAGAGTGCCTATTATCCAGCTTCAGGAATTCCTTTCAACCTTGTTCCTCCTGTATCTGATAGGGAAAGGGCCAGGGGACTTCTGGCTCTGAAAGCCAGGTGCACAGATTGGCTCACACAGACACCTTGCCCACGGGCTCTGACTCACTCCTGCTTTTTCCGGCCTGGTTTTCTTTACTCCCGTATGTATCCTTTGAGGCCATTACTCTTTCTCACTTTGGACCCAGGGAGTACGACCCCTAGTCCAGGATTCAGTTCCAGGGGCAGTGCCATTTCTTGACCTAGTAGGTGCTACCCTAACTAACAGAAGAATGTAGAAAGGTGTCACCTAATAAGAACAGTGCCATAGCTGACATTGGTTGAGTACTTCCCATATGCTCCATGCTTTACATGTGCTCTTTTACTCCTTACATACCATCAAGGAACCAAAAACAGTGTTACCCAGATGTTACAGGTAAAAAAGTTAACATTCAGAGGTTGACTGACTTGCCAAATACTACACTGCCAGTGATTGACAGAGCCAGAATTTGGATTTGGGTTTGACTGACAAAAAAAAATGAACGACTCATACCCTCTTGATTATTTTGCCTTTTTTTAATATTGTAAACGCCTTGCCAGTTGTTTACCAAAAGCAATTTGGTTAGAAGTTCAGCCATGGGAGCTAGTGAAGCCCTTGTGAACAGCTAGTTGGGCATTTGAATTGTTGACTGACTGTGGCCCCTTTCCCGGACAGGAAGCAGAGCAAGCCATCCAGTGTCTCAATGGCAAGCTGGCTCTGTCCAAGAAGCTGGTGGTACGGTGGGCCCATGCTCAGGTCAAGGTAAGTGTGGTATGCTAGAAAGACAGCCTCAGCTCACCCTGACTAAGTCTTTTGACAGACAGTGGTTCGCTCACCCATTGGCACCCCAGTCTCGGCACCTCTGGAGCCACCATCCTTTGGTCCTCTACTTGGATTTACCATGTGTGTTGGCAGATTTTTTTTTTTTTTTTGAGAAACATCTCAGGAGGGATTAAGTTCCTTCATTGTTTCCCTCCATATACCCACAGATTCTGGTTTTGACTGATTTTTTTCCATGTGGCTGATGTGTATACTCATACCCTTTTTCTTTTTTTTGGGGGGGGGGGTGCTGTGGTTCTTTAGAGGGGAAAAATGTATTTATTTTTAAAATTAGTTGCTTTAGGCATTATTAGACTCTCCCCATCCTCTCAATTCTGTAAAGAGTTTGAATATTTATTCTAAATGCTTGAGAAGTGGGCTGTTTGCACGCGTGTCCAAAACACTGGCATCTCATTACGCCAGTTATTTTCAGTTATTTTGGGACTTTGCAGTGTCTGTATTGTCTTCAAGGCCTGAGAAGTGGCACACTGCCTTATTCGTCTTGCAGGAAGTCTCTTGGGAGAATGCCCTGGAAAAGCTATGACCATTAAAGAAAATGAATATTTTCTGCCCTAGCCAGCACAGAGGTGGTGAAGTACGGGGACTGGAGTAACCCCAAGTGTCAATTCCCTTCCTTCTGCAGTGAGGTCTTGGCAGACCTGCCTGCAAAAAGATTTGTGACAATTAAAAATGGAGCTTCAGTTTTTGGCTATATATTGCCTGGGTTTTTGATCGGAGACTCTCTACCCAACAGGCTTCCCAGTTGCATCAGAAATGAAACATTTGAGCTCAGTGTCCAAGCTGAAAATGCTCAGACGCTTTGGATTCTTACTAGTATTTCAGGTAGTTGGTCCCAGCGTCTCAATTTCTAGGGCACATTACCTTGAAAATAGGAACACAAGGAGAATTACCAAAAGCTTTTTTACTTAAGAGAAAATCAAATCTGCCCTGGCTAGTGTGGCTCAGTGGATTGAGTGCCAGCCTGCAAACCAAAGGTCACCAGTTCAATTCCCATGCCTGGGTTGCAGGCCAGGTTCCCGGTTAGGGGTGTGCAAGAGGCAACTGATCTGTATATCTCTTGCATGTATATGTTTCTTTCCATCTCATTCTCCCTCACTTCCCTTCTCTCAAAAAATAAATAAATCTTTTTTAAAAAAATATTTTAAAAGTCAAGTCTCATTTGCCAAACTGGCTGTTATTTCCTCATTCTGCATCTCGTTGGAAAGGCACGCAGGAGAAATCATTCTTCATCCCTTCTCTCATTTGAGACTGTGCACCCCATACTTCTCTTGTGATTGTTGTTGACCAGAGTCTCCTGATTGCTCTGTCATATTATTTTTACTTTTTACAAGAAGTGTGTAATTATCTCACATCAAATTAAACTGCTCTTTTACTGGAGAATGTTTTCTGTATCAGTGGCTAAAAGCTGTTGCTATTTTTCTTCTCCACTCAGGCCTGTTAGGAGTTGAGTGTTATGCTGGGTACTTTGCAAAAATCTAGCAAAATCTTTAAGTGTTTTGGATGAAGCAAAATAAATATGGTAAGAGGTGATACGTGACCATTGAAATAAGAATGTCAGAGGGCAGTCCTGCTGTGTATCTGTACCATCTGTGAAATTGAAACTTGAACTTCTTTTCCTACTGGATAAGGAAGAATAATGGCTAGATGGGAGGCTTCTTCTAAACTTCTTTTTCTAAATGTATCATAGCTTCAAGCCAAAACCATGTGGAGTTTTGCATTAATTCTAAATGTAAAGGCACTCCTACAGTCGTCTAGAAATGTGCCAAGGATATACTGATGGGATTGAAATATCCAAGCCCATGCTCTGCAGTAGAGGGCTGATTTTTGCCCAGGTGAATAATTCCCCTTTCTCTTACTTTCAGAGATATGATCATAACAAGAATGATAAGATCCTCCCGATCAGCCTTGAGCCATCCTCCAGCACTGAGCCCACTCAGTCCAACCTAAGGTAAGACGGTGTGCTGCAGGAAACACAGACACCTCTTTGAGAGCTGGCACTGTTTCCTCATCCCAAATCTTCACTCCTACTCTAGTAACTCTTCAGACTCTAAATTTAGAATAGAATCTACTAACTTTTGACAAGTTCAGAGATGTGTTCAGTTAATCTCCAGAATATGTACATTTCCTCTCTTCCCAAACCCCCGCCCATTTATAGAATTCATTCAAAAAGACTGGATGTACCTGCCACATAGCAGCCATCGTGCTTGGCACTGGGAATGCAAAGGTGTACCAGACACGGCCTCTACCCTAAAAATAAGCATTTTAATGGCTGCTGTGTGTCATTGGCATTTGTAATTGCACACTAGTTCCTCCCCAACTGTGAGTTCCTTTATACAGAAATTTTGGTTGCAGCACTTTAATTCTGTGTACCATTTTAGCAACTGCAAGTTTGGTACTAGTATGAACAGATCGTCAGTTACTTCTTTGGAGTTAATTCAAAACAGAACGAACTAAAGGTTGGGTAGAGAAAGGGGAAGTTAAATGCATGGTTGAGCACAAGTAGAGTTTTGGGTTTTAGGGGGGTTGTTTTGCACTGTAGCCTTGGGAGACATTTTAACAATAACAATAGTCATGATTTATTGAGCTCACTGTGAAACAAGCATGGCACTGAACACTTTACATGCCACATGTCATTTAATTATAAAATTCTGGTAAAAGTCCTGTTACACTCATTTTACGTAAGAGGAAACTGAATCTTAGAAGGGTAAAATATCTTGGCCAAGATCACGCAGTTAGCAAATAGCAGCGTCCACATTTAAAGCCAGTTTTACTGGACTTCAAAATTCATTGTTTTAGTTACTACTTCAGAGAAACTCCAGGCTGTAAATGCAGGGATACTATGTTCAGGAAGCCTACTCTAGAGGAGGGAAAGAAGACATGTGAAGGAGTGTCAATTTTTATAAGGATTAGAAATCAATACTCAGTTGTAAAGTCAGGAAAGCAGTGCCTATTTGAATGGAAAGCCAGACAGAAAACAAACAGAAAAGCCGTTCTTGACTATCATGTGTACCAAACAGCAGCAGCACAGCTGCCTCATTAAAGCACGGGGAGAGGAGATCTGAAATGTTCGCAGGAGGGATAAAGTTGATAAATTACAATTAATTATTTTTGTTGCTAATTGAAGTTTAGTATCATTGGTATTTCTTAGTTTTGTGCTGTTTATTGTTTTTACACTTCCAGAGATTTAAAAAAAAAATTGTAATGACTCTTGTAGATTCACTGGGAACATGTATCCATGAATACATTCCCCTAAGACTGAGCCCCCTTGGTTCCAGTTTGGTGCCCACGTAGGTTTTCACAAATCTGACTCCTCGGAAAGGGTTACCGCATTTTTGCTGGGTCATCTTCATGTTACAGGGAACGCGTCTTTAGTGTCTTATTTTCCTTGTTTGCTCTTTTTACTAGGTAACCTGGTGTTTTCCATTAATTTTTTCATCCAAAGAACCTCAGCTTATATCTTTCTGTTAGCATCTATGCCTAACTGGAGGCTATTTCCCCGAGACTCGCACGGGGTGAATGTCTAGCTGTCTCACTAATGAAGGCAGTGCCAAAGTGTGTCTTGGTAATATCTCAGTGTTCTTTTTTATTGTAATGTAGCTTTTTGATTTACATTGCTCACATAAAAGTAGAGCATGTGCAGAAGATGCAGACCGTTTGAGGAGATCTAAAAGGCCATGTGTACGTTCTCTTCCAAGTTTCTCTCCTTGACTGGAGACCATGGACAGCAGCAAGAATGGAAAAGAAAGGGAGCCGGGGCCAGCATTCTGGTCCAAGGCAGCAATGACCTTGATCAGGATGGAATTCCTTACAACTTCTACAGTGTCACCTCATTCCCTCTCCCTAACACAGGGCTGCTCAGCTCCCAGCCTGATGGAGAGGGAAAAGCAAGGCTTGAATTCTGGCTCTACAGTTTGTGGGCTGTGTGAAACTGGGCAAATCACTACCTTTCTGCATTTGATTCTTTACCTGTGACATGTGGGCCCAGTGCCTGCCTCATTATAAGTACTCTGTAAATGATAGCCTTTATAAACACACATTAGTCAGATGTACATTGAAAGAGACTTGATAGGATTTCCAGGATGGTGTTTTTTTTTTTTTTTTTTTTGCTGTTACTCAATGCTTCAAAAGGTGATACAATGTAATAGTTATTAGAATAGGCTTTGGAGGCAAAGTCCAACCAGTACTACTCACTGGCTGTGTCTAACACAGTCTCAGCTGACCTTTCAGTGTCTCCGTAAGAATACAACCTGCCTCACCATGTTGCTTTCAATGCTCCATGAACTATTTTTTCCAATTTCTAAGTGTATGGTTCAGTGGTGTTAGATATATTCATGATGTGCAACCACCCCTGCCATCTACCTCCATAATTCTTGTAAAATTGAGACTCCACACCCACTAAACAATGACCCCTTATTCCCACCTCCCCCACCCCCAGCAGCCACCACCCTGCTCTCTGTCCCTGTGGTTTTGACTGAGTGTCTCGTATTAACCGGAGTCACACAGTGTTTGTCTGTTTATGACTGGCTTTTTTCACTCAGCACAATGTCCTCAAGGTTCATCCATGTTGTAACATGTCAGAATTGCCTTTCTTTTTTAAGACTAAATAATGTTTTAAAATGTGTTATGTATCATATTTTGCTTGTGCATCCATCTATCAATGGATGCTTGGTTTACTACCACATCTTAACTAATTTGAATAGTGCTGTTTTTAAACAAGGATGCACAAGTATCTGTTCCAGACCCTGCTTTCAATTCCAACACAAATTATTTCTGAGGGCCTACTATCTGCCAAGACACAGTGTGTGTGTCTTCAGATCAAATGTGACAATATGCAGGGTACTCCTAACAGTGTCTGGGCTCATTGAAAAACCCAACAGGTAGTTCAGGCTTACCTCCTTCTGCAGACGAGAGCATGTCATTCGTTGTGTGCTGTTTGTCTATGAAGTCTTCAAATGTTCCTATTTGAGTATCTTGTTGCTTTTCTGGCATGAATGAGAGGTACAAGGACAATGAAATACACACTACTTTCTGAATGCACGCCGGCCCACTCTGACCCTCTGCTTGTCCTTTTTCCAGCGTCACTGCAAAGATAAAAGCCATTGAAGCAAAGCTGAAGATGATGGCAGAAAATCCTGATGCCGAGTACCCAGCAGCACCTGTTTATTCCTACTTTAAGCCACCAGACAAAAAAAGGACTACTCCTTATTCCAGAACAGCGTGGAAATCTCGAAGATGATGGTTACGAATCACTGCAGCAGCAAAAGCATATTGGTCTCCACACCTGAAATCCTCTCTGCCTTTGTACTTTGTGGATGTGACTGGTACTATAATGGAGCACAATCACATGTTAGAGTTTGGTAAAATAACATTTCTGGATGTTCCTATGGATGTTTCTACCCTGAAGTATGTGTGGAATTGAGCATCATCCAGAATAAACAGGATTGTATCCAAAATTGTGATTTGAACACTGGGATGCTCTGGTTGTCTGGTTTGTTTGGATTTGTAACTCCAGAAACACTATATCGTGTGCCAGAGAGAAAGGCAAACTAAAAAATGTTATTATTTAAATCAGGAAACTAAATTTATTATTGTCTGTCTTAAAAGAAAATAGAACATTTTTCTGGGCTCGAGTGTCTTGACAACATGAAAGAGACAGGGAGGGAAGTGAGAGCTTTTGAGTCATGTTCGGAGCTGTGGTTCCAGAATTCACTGTGGGCATCCCTCCAACTGGACTGAAAAGGAAAAAGTTCTTGGCAAAAGGGAGCTGGTTCTTTGAGTAAGTGTTGTGGTAATCTGTTTAAGAATTATGCTTATTGTTTTAAAATCCCAATTAGGAAAAATATGGTGTATATCTTAAAATTGTTTGTGCCAACAAAACTGTAGAGTCAAATTTAGCATTTTGTACCACAATGGAAGTTCTATTTGGAAATCCAGCTTTTATTCTATAGTGATCATTTTTTTAAAAATCTAAATAATCCTGTCTTCTATACCAAATATCGTTAGTAACACAAGACTTTTAAAATGCACTTAGTTACTGCATGAGGTTGTTTTTACAGCATGAGATGTTCTATTTGGAATTGTGTCATGGTCAATCTAAATAGGAAAGGAAAATATCTTTGAAAAGATATTTTCAAGTATCTTTTAGATGTTTCTGTATTGATCTCTATCAAACACTATTGATAATTGTTTAGGGTCTGAGTAGGAGAAACGGGACTGTCTTGTGTGGGGCGAGATAGGATGTGCAGGACAGCCGTCCAGGCAGCAGGCACCGCTCTGGCACCCGGATGGCGCTGCCCTCGTGTTCTACGTAGTTTTTAAAGGCTTGACAGACTGCATGACTTACAGCAACAAGGAGAGAAAAATAAATCATGTTTATTTGGAAGTGTGATTCAGGAGTGTGTTCTCTTAGTTTGTGCCATTTCAGTGCCAGGTCGACAGGCTGTTCGTTGCATTGTTGCCTCTTTACCAGGTAAACCTTTTTTTTTTTTTTTAACCTTAGGTGCCATTCTTAGTGATTACAGACTGTTTTTATCATTATCCTTCTTAGCAAGAGGAAGCTTTCACTATGGGAACTTAAGTCTTCCTGTGAGCATAAATGAATTTAAGACACTTGATCCAAAACGTCAGCATAGTGAGGTTTCAGAATTCACAGAACGAGGTCAGAGAATTAATTTCTTGCCACATTTCCCAAGGTAAATCTTTTTAGATCTCTAGGTATTCAATGCTTTCTGTGTTTATTAGCTCTATCTGTGATGCAAATATCTCTCCTTCCATTTAGGGGGTGGTCCAGGGGGTGGGAGCATCATCTCCCATCCTTCTGGTGACTTCTTAGAGTCCAGAGTTCACCATTTTATCCTCAAGTCCTCAAAGGGGTGTGTGGAATAGGACTTACTTAATGCAAAATAGTCTTCTATTTTTAATAGTAATTTAGAAAATACTTGACTTTGAGTTATCTTGAGTTGTTTCCTTTAGAAACCAGAACTATTTATTTGTATTTAAAGCAATGTTTATTATTTGTACCAACTCTTACGCCTCTGTGTGAATAAATGTAAGACTGTGCGGCTGTGTCTTCTCTTGTCTTCTCTTGTCTGAAACAGACCGCGGGTCTCCCGTGGGCTTGTTTCCCCTCAGGGCCTGGGGGTGCGGGGCGGGGGTGCGTGGGGGGTGCTGCATCTGAGAGGCTTCCCTGCAGAAGGCTTGGCTAGAGGTGACCTCAGAGACAGTTCTCTCCGCCTTTACGTCTGCCTACGTCTGTTGCTGAACATGAGAAAAGAGACGAGCTGTTCTCAATGCACAGGTATTTAAAAAGAAAATGTTGCCCTGGCTGGTGCGGCTCAGTGGGTTGGGTTTCACCCCACCAGCTCGATGCCCAGGCAGGGCCCAGGCCTGGGTCGGAGGCCAGGTCCCCAGCTGGCGGCCTGTGGAAGGCGGCCAGCTGATGTGTGTCTGGAGCACTGATGTTTCTCTCCCTCTCTTCCTTCCCCGCTCTCTAAAAATAAGTAAAATCTTTAAAAAAGAAAAAAAATCGCTGTTGGAAATCCCTGAGCACATCATCCTGTGTTCAGTTCCGTTTTCAAAGTGAGGGTTTCGGAAGAATAAGTGGGTGTGTCATAAAGGTGCTGAAAGCAGTCCAGTGAGAGTTTTGTAAAATGTGAACGTTGACTTGTCAGGAAGTTGTCTGTCCTTGAACACTGTTTGTTGCTGTTTTGCTAAACTTACTTAACCATTTTGATTTGTACAAGAGGAGAGTTCAGGATAGAGGTACGAATTCTCTTAATCTCAGCTCCTATTTTATCAAGTGCAAAATGTAAAACCCCAACCAGTTGATTTCCTGTAATTGGCATCTCAGTTTGGGGGAAGAGGATCCCATTAGAAAAGATTTTTCAAAGCATGTCAAAATCAATAGCAAAAGCTTCTTATTAAACGAAATATTCTATAGCCCTGTTGCTTATTAAGGTAAGTACAATCAGTTTGTGAGCCAGCAAGTATAACTGATTTTTAATATTACTGTTTAAAAGGACGGGATTAATTCTTGACTCATAAATTAAATGTTAACTATTTCTGGTATGTAATCATTATGCCCCTACAATAGGACTTGTTCCCATCATTTTTATCCTTGTTTTTTTTTTCTTTTTCTCTCCTGCTTCTTTCCAGTCCTGCAGTAAATCCTGTCAACACAGGATTTACTGTGAAGGATTCACCTTCACAACACACCTGGAATGCACCCCCTTGTCACCATCTCCAGCACTACCCTTCTGGCTCAAGCCATTGCCATCTCTTGCCTGGATGACCGCGGTGCCTCCCTACCTCTCCCCCGCCTCCCCTGGTGCCCCCTTAGAGTCCATTTTCTGCCCACTTGCCAAAGCAAACCTTTAAAATCTGAGTGTGGCATTGCTTTCTCAGTGGCTTTGCATCACACGTAGAAGAAGATTCAGAGAACCTGCAAGGCCCGACAGGACCCACCCCTCTCGCCTGCGTGACGTAGAGCCTCTGGTCATTAACCTTTGCGTGCTGTGCTACCTTCACGCCCGCCTCCCCATTCCTCCTCCAATGCATGCCGGGAGCTCCCCGTCAAACCCACCTCCCCATTCCTCCGATGCATGTGAGGAGCCTCCGTCACAAGGCCTTCTGTGGGCTGTTCCTCAGCCTCCTCGTTTGTTCCTGTCCCTGCAAATAGTGACCAAGAGGCCCCCCGACCTCTCTTCTTAAATCACAGCGCTGTCATTCGCTAATCCTTCCCTTCGTCGTTGTCTCATTAGCACTACTATTACCCGATATTCTTTTTTCCCATTACCGTTGACATTTGATACTATCTTTTATTAGCTCCAAGTATACAGTGCAGTGGTGAGACTATTCTCACCACTATAATGCAGAGGTTAAACTATTTACATAGTTTAAGGAGTGATCCCCAACCAGGTGAGTGCCCACCTGGCACCACACATAACTATTACAGTGTCACCGACTGTTCCCTAGGCTGTGCTTCTCACCCGCGTGACTGTTCTGTAAGTGCCAATTGTACTTCTCACTCCTGTCACCCTTTTCATCCACTCCCACCCTAAATTTTTTTCCCTTAGAATGTCGGTTTCATACTAGCAGGAACTTGTGCTCACTGCTATATCCCCAACATTTAAAACGATGCCCGGTATTGTAATAGCTGCTCAAATTTGTGCTGGTGACGAGTCAGAATCGCGGTACTTGAGAGCTGAAGGGCCTTGAGAGGCCCTCCCATAGAACCCCCCCATTGACCAGATGGGAAAAACCCAGAGAGACGAAGAGACTTAGCCAGGATCACATTGTTACCCGTGCAAGCATCGGGCAGAACACAGGCCTGCAAACACGGCATCCAGGGTTCCTTGTGTCAGCCAGCGCCTGTGCCCTCTTTCTAGAACTCACAACACTAAGAGCGACTCTTATATTTTTCAACAGCCGAGGAAAGAATCAAGCATACTGTTTTGTGACATGTGAGAATTACGTGAATTTCACATTTCAGTGTCCACAAGTAAGTTGTTTTGGAGCAGAGCTATGTCTATTCGTTTACTTACTATCTGTGGTGGGTTTTCCAGTGCAGTAAGAGTTGAGCAGAGCAATGAAGACTATGACTCACAAAGCCTAAAATACATACCATCTGGCCCTCTGCAGAAAAAGTTTGCCGACCCCTGCTCTGAACTATATTCCATTAGTGGAGATGTCTTTCTAAACCTTTGTGGTGTGTCACAGGTCCTGGTGTTGAGGGCACAGAATGAAATCAGCCCAGAGGTGAAAAAGAGGGGTGTGCAGTGAGGATTGCCAGTCCCTTATCACCTCTCTGATCCTTTGTATGTGTTTTGAGATCTCCGGCTCTCCAAGCCTAGCGGCATCACTACACTGAAAAATGCTATACGACTGCGGACTGAACCCCCTCATACGTGCGAGGAGCTAAGGCCCACAGAGTTTTGGCATGAGGGACGCCTGAGTCCGCCTTCTCGCCCCCACCATGTGAGCAGATCAGTCGGGACTCAGTTCGAGTGACAGAAACCCGGCTCCGACTGACTGCCTTATGGTAAGACACGTGCTGGCTCGTGTAGCGGGAAAGTCCAGGTGTTCGAACCACACGGTCAGGAATCTGTCTGTCTCCTGATTGTGTTTTCCTCTGGGCTGCTTTCACTCTCAGACAGGCTCTCCTTCGTGGTCTCAGGAGAGAGACTTGAATCCCAGGTTTAAGGAGAAAAAAACCAAACAGACCTGTCAGAACGTCTCCCAGAACACAAGGCCACACCTTCCTTCCTGTGCGTTCAGTCTCACTTGGCTGGGAGGGCTGATTATATAGAATGCCATTTTATTTTTGATATGTCCTGTGACCTTTCCAAGCTAGAAATAGGATTTCAAATTTAGCCTTAAAAATAAAACAAGTTAAGTTTTCCTCTTCTGAAAACAGGCCTCTCCCCATGGAGGAGCTTTCTTGGGGGGACCACTCAAGGGAGGGGATTAATTCCTCAAACACACTGAGCAGATGCACTGTGCCCACCAGGGTGGAGGGTGGAGGACCCTAAGGCCTGGTCCCTGTGCACTGCCACGTGCCAGGGTAAAGGGAAGAGTTAGGAGCTCAGACGATGGGCACCTTACCAAGCTGGAAGCAGAGGTGAGGGCATATATAGATGATTTCCCAGAGGAAGCAACACCTGAGCTGAGCAGCAAAGGATGTTGAAACGTAAGCCAGGCAAAAGTTTAAGAAAAATGTTGGAGGAGAAACAAAGCCCAGAGAAGCGAGTGAGCTCATCAGAAGAGGAGTTAAGGCGCTTCCAAGTACCCAGACCCGTAGGAGAAGCCAGGGAGACGAGGGCTTCTAGAATCTGCCCGGATACGCACTCTCCCCTAACCACAGGGAAGCGCTTGTCCACCCAGACACGGCGCCCTCTCCCAGCTCCCACAGCCTTGTCCAAGGTGTTCCTTCTCCCTGGGAAGTCCCTTCTGCATGCCTCCATGTGTCTGACAGACATCGCCCCCCACCCTTAGCACCCCCATAACTGTTCATCACCTTTCTGCTCCTTAAATACCTGATTCTGTTTTGGTGCTTATCACTATATATATATGAGTTTTGTAATTAAAAAAAAAAGATTTTTACTGAAACTAAGATGAGCCTCGGGGACAAGTTACTTCCCCCTGAAGTCAGAAAGCAAACGAGTCAACCCCCTTCCATCTGCGCAGTTGGTCCTGCAGGCTGTCAGATCTCAGCCCCCATGGCCTCGCTGGCCAGCCCACCGTGACGCCTCTGGGTCCTGTCAGCTCCAGCCTCTCCTCTGAGCTGCAGAGCCACACGGCCAGCTCACCCTGGGCACCCCCACTGGAACCTCCCCCGGTACACTGAACCCAGGCTGAGCTCATTATTCCCCCACATCCTTCCCCGATTGCACCTGTGTTCCATGTCTTTGGGAACAACATAACAAAGATAAATAAATAAATAAGACAGAAACCCGGCATTATCTTTGACATTTTCTGCTCTCCCATCCCCACGCCCAGTCTCCTAAATGATCAGCTTTATATATTAACATTATAGCTATTACACAGAATCACATTGCATCTATAATCTGTGTATTAATATTACATATAATTTTATATTATATCAAGCTTTATTTAATATGTGAAAGTTATTTAGGAGACTGGATATATTAGATTATATGTAGATATATGTATATAGATAAATACATAATAGATAATAAATGTTATTTATCTACAAATGTTATAGATAAATGTATATAATACATGACCATATATAACAATAAAGTAACACATAATCATTGTTTTCATTATATTTTCTTTTTAAGAGATTTTACTTATTTATTTTTAGAGAGAGGGGAAGGGAGGGAAAAAGAGAGGGAGACAAACATCGATGCGAGAGACACATTGATCGGTTGTCTCTCACATGGCTCCAACGAGAGACCTGGCCGGCAGCCCAGGCATGTGTACTGACTGGGAACCAAACTGGCCACCTTTCGGTTTGCAGGCCAGCGCTCAGTGCACTGAGCCACACCAGCCAGTGTTGAGGGCTGCCCTGCCTGGTCTCAGGAAGCTGTGACCCCCTGTGACTTAGGCTGAGTGAGAGACCTCCAGACCAGGAGCCACTAAGGAGACAAAACTTATTCCCCTGGCATGAAACGCTACCTGTTCTGTGCCTGGCCTTTAATGCTTGATCAGTTAACCAATGACGGGTAACAATTATCTAGGATAGAGGATGGACCTAAGACAGGTGCTGATCACGTAAAGGCCTCTGGAATGAGACTCATGAGGCTGTGGAAATGAAGGGGCTGTGGAAAGGAAGGGGTGATCAACATCAACCCCTGCCCCCTCTTAGCCTGAATCTTTGTACTTAGATGTGAGAAATCCAAGTTTCCTAGCTGCCTCTGTCTCCTGCCCTTCTCAGGGCTAAGCAA
>PVIA01013933.1:0-29353 GCA_004024845.1 Tonatia bakeri
TGTCCAAAGTAGCTTTGAAGATAAGAAACACCTGACAGCTTAAGTATAATGTGAAGGCGGGGATGAGGAGGAGCAGCCTCATCAGGTCTTCTGGGAGGGCTCTAAATTATCTCAAAATAGCACTTATTTTTTCAGGTATTATATTTTATCCATATGGGCTTCCTCCATTGGGTCAGAGCTCTAGAAACCAACTCAGAGCCCTTGCCAGGAGCTCAGTTGGTTAGAACGTTGTCCCAACACACCAAGGTTGCAGGTTCATCCCCCAGTCAGGGCACATATCTGGTACAACAACCAGTGAATGCGTAAATAAGCGAAACAACAAATCCATGTTTCTCTGCCCCCATGTCCTCCACTTTCCTCTCTCTCTCTCTAAAAATCAATTATTTAATGTTACATAAAAAAGAAAATAAGAAAGCAACTCGGAGACCACCAGCCCTCACTATGGGAAAGGTGGGAGGTGAGGCAGGCAGGGGTGCTCTGCGCCAGGAGTTCTCACATACGTGAGCATCCTGCTTTGACAGAGGGGAACCTGAGGCCTGCGAGGGCCAGGGTAGGGCCCGGAGCCTGGGCAGGTCGGTGAGTCCAGGACGCTCCTTCCCCGAGAGAAGGGCCTCCCTGGCTCCCCTGGCCCAGAGCAGGGCTCAGCGCCCCCGCCTCTGTTGTTCCAGGATTCCCCAGACCACACGGGGCGGGAGGGTGGAGGGGGCTGCCCAGGGACCAGGCCTGGGCCCCGCCCCCCCGTGGCTTCCACCGAGCAACTTCGCTTTTGTCAGTGTGAATGTTGCTTTAAACAGTTCCCACTGCTTAGAAAATTGAAAAAGTTTGAAAAGGCAGCTGTTCACTCCGTATTTCATTTTCTTCGTGCTTCTAAATTGGTTTCGGCAAAATGTGAGGGTCTCCTGGCATCAGAGTGCAGAACAGAGAGCGGTGAAGGTGCATTTGGGGCAGGGATTCGATTCTACTGTGAAGGTAGAGTGTGTGTGTGTGTGGGGGGGTGCCTGTGTGGGCACACACGTGTGTGTCTCTGTGTGTATGTATGCATGTGTGTGCATGTGTGATATGTGTGTGTGCCATGCATATATGTGTTTGGGGGGTATTGGGGGGGTGTTTGATGTGTGGGTGTGTGCATACTCACAAAGTGTCCAGTGGATAGGTCTGGCACAGAACACCCCGGCTGACCCCTCAGCAGCAACCACAGAAGACGAGCATGGCCTTGTCTACCTCCCGTCTGGGATGCACAAACGACAGATCCAAACAATGGATTTGCCTGCTCTGAAGGCTGAAGACACACCTGGGCTCCAGGCCCAGCTGGGCGGGCAAAGCCCTGCTGAGTGCTTAAACACAACATGGCGGGGATGTCTCAGTCACCCTGCTGTCTGGCAGCTAAGAAATGAGGTTCTAGAAAGAGCGCTGGGTTGGGCACAGTTCTGTTCTCAAGTCAGACCTTGGTCTACAGACTCCTGGCGTGCCCCTGGCTTCCGCAGCCTCCCCCAAGGTCTCTCACAGCCCCTCTCCTGTGTTCACCTGGCTCCAACTAGAGGGGAGCTTCTGAAACCAAGGCTGCTGGCCCCAGGTCCCTGCTCTGGTGCTCCAGGGACAACAGGAAACTGACCAGCCCCCATGGCAGGGCCTGATCTGCTCTGCGGCCCAGCCGGCAGGCACTCACTAAGTCCATTCATGGCTTGGTTCCTGAATTCATGGAGACACAAATGCCGACCTCACACCCCCGAGGTCCACATCTCTTCTGTGCCATCCAGGCTCTCACCCGGACCTGCTAGACCGTGGGTGAAATCAGAGCTGACTGAGCGAAAAAGTGAAATGACCAGTGACATATGCAGGGGTGGGTGCTGTGAACCCACCCCTGTATACAAAGTTCAATTCCAGTTCTCCATAAAGACCTGGAACTGCAGAGGTAAGAAATTGTTGCTACCAGCAGGAATGCTCCTGCCAAGCGCCATTGGGCCGTGTTTCTGTTCTTAGGATGTGCTTTCATGGAAATAAATAACTTAAGAAAAATCAATCGACTCATTTTTTAAAGTAATAGCAAGTGTTTTCTCACTGTAGAACATATTGACGATATGAAGAAAAGATTAAACATATTTAGTCCAAGAAACCAGATATAACCCAGCTGCAACCCGATGACGCCTGAGTAGGTGTTCTTCCGCTCTGTGTTCTGTGTAGACGTGCGTGAGTGTGTAAGTAAGTGACGGAAGTAGGATCGAACTGCACACTGTCTCATACCCTGCCATTTTCAGGCGACATTTTGCCCTGAACACTCGCTGTGTTTTGACCTCTGTGCTCAGGTTGCAGCACCTCACTCACCTCCTAGCCCGGTGACTGCGGGTGATTCATCTCACCTCCCCTGTGCCCCTGTTTTTTATTCTCTAAAATAATGAGTCTTAGCGGGGAAGGTGCTGCCAGTTCACCAATGTCAATTTCACCTCTTTGCGGACATATGGTTAATCTCTCTTTCCCAGCCTCCTTTGCAGCTAGATGAGGCCCCCCGACCACATTCCGGCTGATGGGGTGCAGGAGGAAGTGATGAGCCCACTCGCATGCCTGGCCCAGAAGATTTCCCACCAACCACCTTCCATCTCCTCTCACTCCTTAGCCTCCAGCCCCAGGCTCCAGGCTGATTGGATGAACCAGGGTGATCGTGAATCGATAAGACAGCAGAGCCACAGGCTGGAGCCCCCCTGAGTCCCGAGTCATTGCCTTTTGATGTGAACCAGAAATAAATCTTCATTGCCTAAGCCATGGAGGCATCCAGATTTATCTGTTTCTGTAGCCCAGCCTAATCGGACAGCTACCCACCTCAAATGGTATCTCATGCCTTTAAGTAAAATATTAATATCACTGTCTTTAAAACATAAAGTAAATAAATAAATCAACGCACCCCCTGCTAAATTGGGTAAGATACACCCTGAGGTTGGCAGGTGTTTGGATCAGAGAGAAATTGCCACCTGCAGGAGTAGGGTCAGAGGGTGCCTACTGGGACCTGCGGCGGTTCGGGGGTGCAACTGGGGTCCTGGAGGGGAACAGGAAGGACAGGTTCACTCATCCAACCTGTGTTTGTCGACCACAAGTAGTCCCTGTAAAGGCCTTCTGCAGGGGGACTCTTTCCCACCCTGTTCACATTCCACTCTGGACCCCCAGGACTGTCCTGGAGGGAGCCCCACCTCTCAGCAGTAGCAGAGGCGGCCTTGCTTGCTGAGGTCCCCAGGAAGCCGTGGAGTCAGAGCTGCAGAAGGACGCAGCTCAGGAAGGGGGTGCAGAAGAGGGGCATGCAGAATACCCAGAAGTCTCTTTCTCTGAAGGCCCCAGAAGCCACACGGCTTGTGTTTAGACCCATGTCATCATCGTCTACGTCAAGAGCAGAGCACACATGTAAACCAGGAGACGGCCCTTTCTTTAGGACCTTCAGTCAGACTCCCACTGCCTCCCACCCCACCTGGAATGGAACCTACAGCCGGGCTGTGATGGATGGCATCTGGTCCAGAGGGAAGGCCTGGAGAACTTTCCCTGCACCTCCTCGGTGCTCTCAGACACTTTCAGGCCCCACCCCTTGCTTCTAGGAGAGACCAGGATCTGAGTTCTGACCACTGAAATGTGGGCAGGGGTCAAGTGCAGCCCTCCAACCTGTCCCTAAACCTACCGCACAGATCCCCACAATCCCTTTCTCTTTCTCCTAGCTGGATACAAGGATCCAATGGAGGGCTCCAGGCACTAGGTAGGCTCCAGAGGAAGGCAGGGTCACATGACCTTAGGAGTCCGTGTGCTTCAAAGACTGAGGGTGTCCCCTACACCCACATGGGGCAACTAGAAACAGACTTTGATCACATAGGACCTCTGAATTCTGGGAGTTACTTGTTCCTGCAGCCAGCATGACCCCACCCTGGCTAATGCCTCCATCACCTTCTGCAGGCTACGTATCACCTGCTGTGGCACCCACCTCCCCACACTGCACACTGACCACACTGGCTCCCCGGTATCTGCCATCTGGAGCCAGACCTGCTCCCCCCTCGGGCCTTTGCAGCCGCTCTCCCTCAGCCTGCCAGGCTCTTCCCCTGACCACATGGCTGGTCCCCTCCCACGACCCCATTCTCAGTGAGACGTTCCCTGATCTTTCTGCCCAAAAGGAGCTCCCGCTAGTCCTGCAGCTCGTAGCATTTAACTAGAACGGCCTTGTCTAGCTGTCATTTTGCTTCTTTCACTTTAGTCTCTTCCCTCTGGAATATAAACTTCGTGAGGCCAGGACTCGGCCTGCCTTGTTTGCTCCCGTCCCAGCACCCGGGACTTAGGAAGAGCTTAAAAAGTACAGGGTGGGACAAGGGTGGGTTTACAGTTATAAGTACAGAGTGTATTCTTGTATTACTATCATTTATTAGTTATTGTATTGTTTTCCCTGTGAACAACTGCACATCACCTCCTGCCTCACCCTGTGTTTGTTGGACGAATGAGTAATGAATGAGTGTGTGAGCACACCTGGGTCCCATGACCCCGGGCTCACTCACACCCTTTCAGCCACACCACAGGACCGGCTGTGTCACTGAACATCTCAGAGCAGAGGACTTTTCCATCAGTTTACCTGAGAAGGGTGAGCCTGATCTAAGGTTCAAGGTCAGTTTGTCTATCTAGCCAACCCAAGGAGGTCTCAGGTATTTCAGTAGCGTCCCCAGAGCAAAGAGAGGGTTGTAGCCCTTGGTCTGCAGGCCCCCTGGCCGCTGGCTGCTGCTGAGTTTGGCACACGGGTCTAGAACAAGTCAGGAGTACTTTTCCATTTTGCTGGAAAGAGCCAGTCATTTGCCCCTCACTGTGAGAAGCTGGGGAGTGCAAGGGGAAAGCCCAGAGCACCTCCTTGAGGGATTTACAGACAACCCCTGCCCAGGCTCACCAAGACCCAGAGAGACCGGTCTTCTGTCACTTTCTCTAGGGACAGCCAGCCTTGCCTTGACTCAGGGAGACAAACAGCTCCGGGCAAGTGACCCTGCTCACGGCCCCCCACTGAGCTAGCCTGGTCCTGCCCACTTGGCGGATGAGCAAACAGAGGCCTTGTGAGTGCAGGAGGGCCCCACCTGTGCTGCTTGTAGCTTGCAACAAGCCAGGTGCAACTCCCAGCTTTCCGCCTGTAAAATGGGGAGCCGATGCCTTCCAGCCTTCACCCCATCAATGAGACGACCACTCACAGAATCATCAGCCCTTCCTTACAGGTGCAGAAACCAAGGCACAAGCAGTGTGATAGCGTGCCCACGTAGGGTACAGAACTTGGGTTCGGATCTGACAGCCTGTGCACTTGACCGATTTGCTGCTCACAGCCTGCTAACAGCCTCCCTGCGGCCAGCCTCTTGCGGACCTTCGGGATCGAATGGGGTGATGGGTGTGGCAGGGGCTGTAAACTGACCTTAGCGGAGGAGAAGGTGGTCCCGAGAGGAAGGAGGAAAAATCTGGGTTAGTCAGGGCTGTTTAGAGAAGCTGAACCAATGGGGCATACGGAGAGAATGAGAGTTATTTTAGGAATCAGATCATGAATCACGGAGGCTGGAGACCCAACATCTGCTGCCCAACCCCCACTCTGGGTCTCCAGCCTGGCCCCCCACATCCTGCAAGACTTTGGCCTTGCCAGCCTCTGCAGTCCCCTGAACCAATTCCTTAGCATCCATTTCTTTTCTCTACCTTTACACACGCGGTTGATTGTTTCTCTGGAGAACCCTCACACACACGCACACACTCGCACACACACACACTCACACACACGCGCGCGCGCGTGCTCTGAATCCCCTGGTGGTTCATCTTGACCGGCAGGACCAACACCAAACCCCTCTCTGGCTTACAAGGCCTTTCCCCACTGCTCCCTTGTTTCTGCCCCCAGGCCCCGCTCCATCACCGGCCACCCCACCCACCCCCAGGCTCAGTCACACTTAGCTCCTCAGTTCCTCACAAAAGGCCCTTTCTTTCAGTTCAGTCAGCTCTCCAAGCCTCAGGGTCTTTGCACATGCTGCACCCCCCACCCAGTGCCCCAGGAGCTCTGTCCGGCCTGCCCTCCTGGTTAACCTTTCCTTCTTCTTAAATGTGACTCCCATGGGGACCGGCCCTTGTTTGCTTAGCACACAAGTGGCTAAACAATCAGTTGCAAAGCTGCATGTTTAGTGTCTGTCTTCCCCCAGAGTCCAGGTCCACAGGCAAGGAAGCGACAGAGCCTGCTTCGTCCTCACGGAATCCTCAAGGCTTGTGCCTGGCAAGCCTTTTGAAAGGCTGAATATATGAATACCCGTTATGTCCCAGCTCTGTTTGCAGTGGGTACAATGGCTGTTTTCTCTCAGCCCTGATCACATATTGTTTATCTGGATGACAGAGCCTCACACTAAAAAATTTCCCCATCATTGCACAATCCGTTCTTGTATACTTGATTAATTATCTCAGCAACCGCACCCAGAGACCTTTCACCCACTTGTCTGACTGTTTCCGAGGTGGCCTCTCCCAGCCCCCCCCACACACTTCCCACCCGTATCATGCAGCGGCACATCCCTGCTCTCAGGTCTCATCTCAGATTCTGCCTTTCCTTCCTAACGGGACGGCCTGGTGGCACATGCGGGCTCAAGGTCCAGCTCAGCTGCTGCTTCCCGGTGTAACTGGGGTAAGTCGCTCCACCTCTCTGGCCAGGAGCCGCCCCTGGAAAGCAAGAACTGGATCAGCGGATTACCAGGGGCCCCCGGCCAGACCCTGCCACCCACAGCCCTCTGTTTCCCTCTGTGCCTCAGGCTGCTGCTCCTCTCTGCTAAGATGCCTTTGCCTGGAAGCAAAATCCGCTCCCCACCTTGCCACCCCACGTAACTCTTAAGCCACCAGACTGTGCCATGGCAGCCATGCCAGACACACCAGACACACCAGCCACCCAGCCTGGAAGTAAAATTAGGCCCACAAATAGAAAACAGAATCTTTCTCCTTATTTCCTTACCGGCAATTAATTGTAGAAGCTGAGTCAGCAGCTCTCCTCAGTGGGTCTTACACGGTTGCACACTTACACTCACATATATACACACAGATACACACACACACTATGCTCACACACTGGCCCACACATGCACACTCACACACACTCACATCGCATTTCCTTTGTCTCAGCTGGGTTTGGGTCACACGCAAGAGAAACCAGTGCTGGCATGTGAGATGAGGATGAGGTGAAGGCAGTGGAAAATGCCCCCGATGCAGCCGCTGAGTAGCCCGGTCAGACACTTGGAACCCGGGGCCAGCTCGGGCCTCTTTGGAGTTCCAAAAGCGGGACAAATCAGTCCACCGCCATGTCCTCATTTTTGTTACCAGATTATATTCTTCATACAAAAGATTCTATCCACTCACCATATATGTAAATCAAACCATTGCACCATATGGCTTGAACTTATGAAGAAATGTGTCAATTATTTCTCAATGAAACACACATAAAAATCTATAGCATCAGCGTTGTGTCAACCACATAATAATAAACTGCCTCCCATGTATCTGACAGCCAGGCTAAGACATAGAACATGACTGACCAGTCAGAGGTCCCACGTGCCCTTCTGGACCACAGCACCTTGACCATGGTCCAGCCTCATGTCCACCCACTCAAAGGTCAAGTTCCTAGAAAAGAGCCTGTGCTGGGCCCAACTCCGTCACAAATCCACCACTTGGTTGAAAGTCTCCGTGAAGCACTGCGTGCTGCGTGGCTCAGGGCTGGCCACCCCAAACGGCCCCCGTGGCACAGTGGTTATCTCAAAGTAAAGTCACTTGAGACGCAGCTGGCGCTATGAGGACAGACTCTTCCTGTGAGGTAAGTTATTTCTCCGGAAGCTCCCGAGCCCTTCACACAACGGGGCCACTGTGGACTGGTTGGCATGAGCACCCCATCTCAATATGGAAGGCAGGGGTGGGGACAGAGTCAAAGCCGGGACGTCTCCGAGTGCCTGGTGCGGCCGAGATCGCTCACTGTCCAGCTGTATGTGTCCTTCATTCTGGTGCACATGTGTGGCTGGGCACGAGGTGAGACTGCACTCCCCTGGCTGTCGTGGACACGGTGCCGGCTGCTGGGGGAGGGGCTAGAATTCAGACACAGGGAGTGCTTCTGCCACATTCTCTTTCCTTTTATCCTGAGATGGAGCCCAGACAGGGCGGCAACCCAGCTCCAGCTACGCAGATAACAAAAAGTACCTCGGGAATAACAGAGCAACAGATGCTGGTGCCTGGGCCCCCGATGACTGTGTGTGGCCAGCTGCCCCAACACCCTGGGTTGTCATTCACGTGAGAGCACGGGAGATAAACCTCGATGCACTTAGCCACTCTTGGGGATTAAGGCAGCTCTTTGCTGCAGAAGCTCAGTCCCCCTCTAAGACACCTACCAACCAGAAAGGACATGATATCCCAGGACCCGGAAGAGAAATACCCTTTAAGGGCACAATGCCGCACTGGGGAAAGTTTACTGGTCAACCAGTCTCAACCCAGCTCCCTTGCCATGTGCAGTAGGACCTTGGCCTTTAGGCAAAACCAGTGTCACCCGGGAGATACACCTGTCAAGTGTGCATGAGGCCTGAGTGGAGTAACACATTTCTCCATCTATTATTTCCATAGCCAAAAGTAGGGGATCTGGGGGGATGGTTCATAGAACTGGCAAGACTGCGGGGAGGAAGGTAAGCCAGATCTCTGGGTCTAAAATACCATTTGCTGAGGGTTAAGGAAGAACCTTGGTTCTGCTGCAGGGGATACCCGTGATTAACTTCTAAAAACTGTGAGGGGCAGGTGAAAAGCAAAAGAGAAGGAGACAGTGAGAAGCACGGACGAAACACCAGATGTGCAATGAACTTGAGAGGGAGCTCTGAGATTTAAAAGCAGAGTGACAAAGAGAATAAGGAGGCTGCTGGTAGGGATCACCTTTCACCACATCAAAGCCTCGGCTTTCCATCATCACCGAGTCCCATCATCACTGAGTCCCATCATCACCAAGACGAGAACCATCTGGCTATTGCACGCTACCCTCCAGCGCGGGTAGTTTTCCAGCAGCCCCGCCCCACAGGGAATGTTATGTGTGAGTCACAGGCAAGAGACGTCAGCGGGGCCTTCCTCATCACTCCAACGGGCCTCTTGTTCAGATGGAGGAGTCGGGCGCAGAGACTGGCCATCCCAGGAGCAGGTGAAGGCCACAAGTTGTTTTCACAGCACAGTCTATTGGATCTTCACGGCCTGATGCTACGGCTGTGTGAACAGGCACAGGGCTCAGAGAAGGGAAGTGACCTGCCTTAGGATGGCGAGGCCAAGAGAAGAGGGACTTCCGGTTCTCAGATGGCAGGTCCACCTCCTGTCCCTGTTGTGGCAGCTGTCACCTCCCTCCCTTCCGTGGAAATGCTGACCACCTCCTTCTAGGATTTGGAGTCACCCAGCAGATCTTGTGGCTCTTCACCTCAGCAAGCCCCCACCCAGCTCGGGATGCCCTGCCAGCATCCGTGGGTACCTTGCCTGAGCCCCCATCCTGTACACGTTTTCTGAGCCTGTTGCTCAGTTTCTTATAGCACACCTGCCCAGAGCTGTGGGCAGACACCAGCCTTTCTGGAAGATGCATGGAGAGTTTCTCCTGTGGTCTGGGCTCTCAGGGACGGCCTCCCGGGGCACGAATGGCTCGGCAGGGCCCGAAGGGTGAAGGGGTATCACTGAAAGAAGGGAAGGGTAGGCGATGGGGGGTGTCCAGGACTGGCAGGGTGCACACTCATGCAACAGGATGGGGTATTGGAATGCTGACATACTCCCGTCTGAGTTGATACATTGACGCTTTCCCTGCACTGTCCCCCAACACTCCGATCACCCCAGTCCCCGTTCCTGGAACCTCCAGCCTCCCTCTGTGGATTGAATGGTGTTCCCCAAAAAGGAACTGAAGTCCTAACTCCAACACCTGGGAATGTGATCTCAGCTGGAATTAGGGTCTTTGCAGGTAATCAGGTTATGACAAGGCCATTATCCACTAGGACCAGTGTCCTTCCAGAAAGGGGAGATTCAGACGGCAGCAGGAGGCCATGTGAAGGCCAGAGTTACACCGTCACCGTCAGGAAGCTGGGACACAGGCCTGGGACAGACATGTCCTTCCCTAGAGCCTCCCGCGGGAGCAGGCCCTGCTGACACCGACTCAGCCGGCCAGCCCCCAGAGCTGGGAGATGGCACACTTCTGCTGTTTAAGTCACCTGGTTGTGACACTTCATTACAGTGGCCCCAGGAAACCAACACTCTTCCGTGGTCTAAACATTCAAGGGCCAGTGCCTGGTAGAGCAGGGGGTCTCTGAGACCTGTCACAGAGTTGTGTCATTGCGACATATTTTATGTCACCCCTGGAGAAAAGCAAATGCAAAAACGCCTAGTGCATGCTCTTCCTGGGCTGGAAAGAGAGCAAGGGGGGAGGGGGAGTGTGAGGGAGGGCAGAGGGATGGTGGGTGGGTGTCTGAGAGAGGCTGTGGACAGTGCTGGGGGCCCCCGCCAGGCTGGCAATTCTGAGTTGACAGAGGCATCGGGACACTGGGCTGGGTGAGGCCTGGAGGCTCAGTGGACAGGGGCTGGAGGGCACTGAGGGACAGGGAACAGGGAGGGTCATGGGAACAGGGAGGGACCAGAGGACCAGAGAAGGACAACAGCCTGGTGAGGATGGCGAACCAAGCAGCGGGAACAGTCAAATACTTCCATGCAGAGAGGAAAGTGAAATGCCGGTTTTGGTTAAAAGTGGCATGATCACCATCCATAGGTATCCTCCCTCTCCCAAACGCTTTTGAAATAGAGATGTTACCAAAAATAGGTATTCCTCTACAAGAACATAAAAACAGGAGAGGCCACAAGAGAAGCTGAGAGCTCCCAGTTTTGGGGGACCGAAGGCAGAAGGAGGATCTGGCAGGTGGAGGTGGTTTCCACCTACAGGCACGAAGAGGGGGCACCCTGGAGACAAGCCACCGGAGCCCAGAACCCCCAGGGCCCAGTAACTTGTGTCACCAGATGTAAGGAGGGTTTTGGATTCGGGACTGAAAAGGGGGGAGGTTGGATGTAAGTTTCTCTGCAAGATGGTTGGGGTCCCAGCACCGTCTGACGTGAGTGTCAGCTCCCTTCTCCCCCGCACCACCTCCGACCCCGAGCACAGGGTTTGTTCTCTGGGAAAAGCAGGGAGGAGAAAGGAGAGGTGAGGCAGGAAGCTGCCCAGCACGGGGCTCAGTAGAATCTGCCTGTTGAGCTTGGTGCCCAGGCCGATCCCCATCCTATCCCCAGAAGGCCACGGCTGGGCTCTGGCCTCCCCAGGCGGGTTCTTCTCTGGGAAACTGAGTGGCTCCAAAGGAAACACTGCAGCATTGACCTTGGACGGTCCCCCCACAGCACTCCTGCTTGTAGGCAGATTGTTCCTCCATGGGGCTCCCCTGTCACTGAGGCCAGCTAAGGCACACAGAACCTCGGGCCAGCCAGGCACTGGCCTTTGGGGAAGCCTGCTAGCCTAAAGGTGCAGGCCAAGGATAAGCAGTGCAGAAAACAGAAGAAACTTTAAAAGTTACAATTAACGTCTTCAGAAGGATAAAATGCCACACCCACTAAACAAGAACAGGGTGCTATAAAAACGAGCAAGGGTAAGCAGAGATCTTGCATGTTAAAACTGAGACCAAAAGAAACAGCTCAGGAAAATACACATTTCTCCAACAAAGGACTTGTATCCAGAATATATAAAGAGCTCTCCAAACTCAACAATAAGGACACCAACAACCCAATTTAAAAAGCGGACCAAAGATTTGAATAGACAGTCTGAAACCAGAGGGCACCTGAGTCGGGGACACGTGCCGCCTGGTACCGCTCAGCCGAAAAGCAGAGACAAGGATCGGATTCTAATTGTGCTTCCATTCATATCGGAGACCAGCAGTCTGAGAAGGTGACTGGTAAAAACCCTAACATCCACCTTCCTTTGAGCTTCAGAAGCAAGTTGACATAGGGGAAATGTGGGGATTCGGGAGGGGGCCATTCCTAGGGGGAGCGCAGATGTGCTGATTCTCTTGGGAGCGAGGGAGGGGAGTCTCAGAGTCTCGCTGCTCCCACCGAAGCTCGTCCCCTTTGCTCGGTGCTATCTCTCCGGTTGCATTACAGCTGCATTAGCATTCCTGTCTTTCCCGGACACCTGTGGTTTATGGCCAGCAAAGCTATGCATTCTCTGGTTGGCAAGGAGGCATAGAAGCCATTTGCTCCCAAGTGTTTCTTGTTAGGGGACATAAGGTCTTGCAATTCACCAGCTGGCTGTAAGTTGCTCAAACTGTTTGGCCTTGTTCAATGTCCTTACCTCAGTTTCCCCATTCCACTTGCCCAGAAATGTTCCTGGCTTCTTACTATCCTGACTCAGTTGCAGCCAAAAAGGTAGACAACGGTGAATAAGGAGATGGAATGATGTTCCACACCGTTCGTCGTCCGCGAAACACACATGAAAACCACAAGAAGATACCGCTCCCCGCCGGCCAGAACGGCTCCGAGTCACCCAGTGCTGGTGAGCTGGGAGTGAGCCGGGGCTGCTGTGTGCCGCTGGTGGGAATGTGCCAGGACAGAAGCAGTTTGGCAACCAGTGAGGCAGCTTCTTAAAAAGTGGAACAGTCACTTAGCCCACAGTCCCACCCCTCGGCTCCTGGATATTGACTCAAGAGAAAAGGAAATATATATGTTCAGACAAAGACATGTACGTGGATGTCCATAGCTGCTCCTCTGTAACAGTTCAAAACCAGACACCGCCCAGATGTTCACGGACAGATGGTTGGATAAGCAAACTGTAGCGCAGCCACCTGCTTAACACGAAAGGGGCAGCATGACTGGTGCACACGCCAGCACGGGGGGATTTGAAATAACGTGTTGCGTAAAAGAAGCCAGAGCAGAAAAGAGAACACATTGTATGATTTTATCTGTATTAAACTCGAAATGCTATAAACTAATCTACAGGGGCCAACAGTGAAGTGAGTGGAGGGGGAGGGCTGTGAGGGAGGGACTTCTAAGGGACCCCTGGGGAGAGGGATGTGTTTGTTATTTTCATTGTGGCGATGATTCCAAAGTGTATTCAGGTGTAAAAATGTGTGAAATCATGCACTTTAAACATGTTTGGTTTATGAGGTCAATTTTACTTCTGTGAAGTTGTTTTAAAATACGACAACTAAAATTTAAACGTTCAAAAGAAGGGTTAGATAATAGCATCAAGGAAATTCCCCCAAAGAAGAAGAAAAACAGCAATAATAATAATAGAAATTTTAAAAAATTGTGAGAGAACCACATGATTGAGGATCTAAAACACGGAAGTTTCGGAAAAAGGAAACGGAAGCAAACCAATGGAAGGAACTTGTCAAGAAACTATAACCTTACGTAGAAAAAGGACCTTTCCAGATGTGATTAAGATGACGAGATTATTCTGGATCGCTCCAGTGGGCCCAGACAGAAGGTAGACTCAGAGGAGAAGGCCATGTGAGCAGCAGAGAGGGCAGCAATGTGGCCGTGAGCCGAGGGGTGCTGGCAGCCCCTAGAAGCTGGTGGAGAGATCAGGGCCCTGCTGGCACTCTGATTTCAAGCTTCTGGCCTCCAGACCTGCAAAGGAACATGTTCCTGTTGTTTTAAGCCACTAAGGTTGTGGCGACTGGTTACAGCAGCCCTAGGAGACCGAGCAAACCTAGTCGTGGGGCAGCACTGGCCTCCCCGGTAACAATACAACCGCATCACATTCCATGTCACTCAGGCTTAGTCGCATGGAAACCGGCGACTGATATAACCGGTATTTTACATAATCATGGCGAGCGCATGGGGGAGGGAAAGCAGGAGGAATGTATGTGTGTGTACACATGAGTATGGTAACGTACGGGACAGAGGGCACGCAGAGTGGGGTGTCCTGCCAGTGCAGAGAGCAGCGTAAGCCGAGGCTCAGTCACAGCAACTCGAGGTGCGGATTGGCTGGAGCAGCGTGGATGTCCACAGGGCAGTGTCCTGAACATGCTGGCCCCGTTGGGATCCCCTGCATCTCTGAACCCCCTTGCTGAGTTTGGGGGATTTCCCACCCACTGAGCCTGGGAAAATGGCAGATGTTTTCCCAGCCTCTCTTGCAACTGGGGTGCAGGGAGGTGACCGGGATTCCCAATCAGCTGTTCCCACTCAGGCCTGAGTTGGAAGCCAGTGAGCACCTAGAACCCCTTCCAGGAAGGTGGCGACAGCCAGACCCAACCCCCAATGCACTGTGGGCAGTGTGGCACCAGCAGTGGTAGGGTCTGCACCCAGTGGGGCAGCGACTGTGTCTGCACAGGGGCAGCTGCAGGGGGCTTTCGGGCACCAGGCCACCCGCCTGGCACGCCCCACCCCGCCCCTGGGGATGTGAGCGGTGTGCCCATGGCCTCGGGGCCCAGGCTGCCTGGTTTCTCCTGTTTGTCTGTAGGTGTTCTGCGAGCACAGGGCCCCGGGAGAGGCAGAGCTGCTCACTCAGTCGGCAACGGTTCCCCCCACGCTTCCCGGTGCCATCTGACATCACTCACTTTGGCTGACCTGAGGTTGCTAAAAATAGCCCCAATAAACCTTGGAAGCAAAAAGTGACCCTCAGGGAAGGAAGAGGTCACCTCCTCACTTTCTGAATCACTCCGTCTGGGAAGAGATGCCGGAAGGGCAGCCAGCCACACAGTCCTGCCCGCCCACGGCGGGCCCTGGCCTATTTCTGGCAACGGGGACCTCTGGATCCGGCTCCCACCTCAACACCCTCGGGGTTCGTGACAGGGTGACATTTAGGATGGCAGTGTCTATTCATGGGACAGGAACAGCGGGACATGCTTGCTCACTGTCACCTTAACATGGGGGCTGGTTCCACTGGTAGCCCTGGAGGACCCCTCCCCACATCCCATATGCCTTGGTGTCCCACTGGGCACAGAAGGGGCCTCCCTATCAGAGGTGCCCCTCCCCAACTCCAGGCTCCTGCTGTGCCCAGCTTAGGACCCAACGTGAGACCATCCCCTGTCCATAGCCTACCTCCCCCAAGCGGCTCCTCCAGGGACTGGGGCGCTCTATGCCTTCTGCAGCTCCCTCTCTCCCCGGGTGGGTCACCTCCCTTGTGCTGATAATTCCAGTGTCACTCACGTCACACGCTGTGAGAAGGAGGCCACGTGTGGAGATGGGTGGACAGGTCTCTCCCAGCTCTGCTGGCTCAGGCTGGGGTTGGGGGGCTATTCATCCTGACCACGGGAAACAGGGGACCGGCCTTACCCGGCTCTGTGAGCCCTGGGCTGGCACATGGGGACAGAGCTGGCTTTGGTGGGTGTTCGATGAACAGACATCCTTGGTGTGATAGATGGACAGATAGACAGATGAGTGGGGATTCTAAGGAGGCCACAAGGTGTAATGGACAAGGTGCAGATTTCGAGTCAGAGAAATGGGCCCACGGCCATCTGCAACCCTCTCTTACCTGTTCAGTGAGCGCTTATTGAGCACCTACTGTGTGCCTGCCCGTGGACTGGTGGGCAGGACAGACATGACCCCCACCTGTGCGGAGCTACAAGTTCATGGGGGACTCCGGCAACACACAAGCAAACACACACATACCCCTGCACGTATGTGGTGGGTGTCCCACAGACTAGCCCCCAGGTGACACAGAAGGGCAGGCCTGGCTGAGGAGGCTCCCTGAGGCTGCTGCTCGCAGAGAAGAGGACTTGACCTTGGGAGCTGAGGGAGGAAGGTTCCCAGGGAGGGGCTGAGGAGCCCGCAGTGCCACTGTCCCGGGGCAGAGAGCGCTGGCGGGGGACCAGGCCCGGAGCTGAGGCTGATGTTAGGTGTGGGAAGGTGGTTTGCTGTCCTGAACGTCCCTCTGGACCGAGAACACGTCCATGATTCATTCATCCCCAGGCGCAGAGGGACTGGGGAGGATTGACCACAAAGGGCCACACAGGCACTGTGTCTGGTGGTCGAACTGTTCTTGTGGCTATGGGGTGTCGCATACACGATCCGGCGTCTGTCAGAACCCGCAGAACCGGCCACCATGCAGAGTCAACTACCCGCCCTGGACGGGTGGCTCCGTTGCTTGGGCGTCACCCATAGCACCAAACGGTTTCCGGTTCAATTCCAGGAGGCAACCAATTGATGTTTCTCTCTCATATCAATGTTTCTCTCTCTCTCAAAAAAAAAAATCAATAAACATTTTCTCAGGTGAGGATTTAAAAATTTTTTTTGAAGAGTGAACTTCCCCACGTACACATTTTTTAAAGTCATTTAATGAAAAAAGACCCCTTGGGCAGCTGTGCAGAGAAGGGGAGCGAGGGGCAGGAGGGGACGGGGTGTGGGGAGACCGGCCGGGGCTGGGGCCACTGCTGTGCCCGTAGGGGTGAGGTTGGGTCCGGGCAGGTGGTAACCGGCTTAGGGACGTGTAAGGAGCTCAGCTTGTTGGCCTCCAGGAGTCTCTGTTCCCTCCCCAGGGACACGGGACAATGATTCCCGCTGGGAGCTGACCATGACCATGACCTCTGTAACCCGCCTGGCAGGGCCTGGCTAGAGCAAGGTGCTCGGCACCCAGGAGCCAGAGGGTGGCGGTGACTGACCTCAGGGAGCCTCGGGTGACCTGTTTGGCCAGGGAGCTGTTGGGGCTGCGTCCAGAAAACAGAGCAAAGGTGACCTACTCAACGGTGAAGGGCACCCGGCTGGGGGCCCCCGGCCTGTGGCTCAAGTGACGTCACGGAGCAGAGGAATGTGGCCCAGAATGTTGTGTACTTAAGAGTGTCCCTCTCTCCCAGGGAGGCCGGAACTCTTGAGTTGGGCTTTAATGGGGATCTTGCTGAAGCGCCAGCCTGGGCACGGGGTGAGGGGTGGGGGGGGGTGCTGGGAATAACCAGGGAAAGCCCGGACGCAGCTGCGCCCACAGGGAGGTGCAGACTCCAGCTGGGGCCCCACCTGGTGCAGGCTGAGCACAGGGGTCAGAGGCCTGGGTCCTGCTGCGGCTCAGCCACGCTGGCCAGGTGACCTTGGGCGGGTTACCCGACCTCTCTGCCCGGTGATACGATGCGGATGAGCAGCACCAACGTTGGTGGTGGAAAGGACGCTGATGCTGCCGGGGATGAAGGACGGACCCGCTGGGTCGCAGGGTCCTCGCCCTCCCCAGCCCCATCGGGGGACTGTGTTTGAGCCTGTGAGTGGAGATCGAGGGAGGAGAAGGGCATCACTGTGGAAAACAGTCTGGGGCTTCCTCGAAAAGCCAAACACAGAGTTAAGCACCTGCCCCAGCAATATCCCTTCTGGAACTGAATTTCAGAAGAACTGAAAACAGAAAGTCAAATACTTTTACATGGACATTCATACTCACAATAGTCAAAAGGTAGAAATAGCCCAGATGCCCACCAGCGTGTGAATGGACAAGCAGATGTGGTCTCTCCGTAGTGTGGAATGTCACTCGGCCATACACAGGAACGAGGGCCTGACACACGCTTTGACACGGATGATCCTCACAAACACCACCCCGAGTGTAAGGAGCCAGACCCCGAAGGTCCCGTGACGATACCCCAAATACGAGCACCCCTAGACACCGCAGACTGGGGGCTGCCAGGGGCTGGAATGATGGGGAGTGGCTGCTCCCTGGGGGCAAGGTCCCCGTGGAGGTGCTGAAACTGTCTGGGGACTAGAAAGAGGTGACACCAGACAACATTGCAGATGCGTGCAATGACGAGGAGCTGCAGGCTTTGAACACACGTGAACTTCACCTCTGTTTTTAAAAAGGGGGTGAAGGGTGAGTTCTTCCCGTCCACGCCGCCGAGGAGAGAGGACAGTCTGGTGAGGACTGACTGTTACACTAATCCCCCCTCCCCCCTGCCCTCCCGGTACCCTCGGGTGGGTGCACAAACGTCCTTATTTTACCACAAGGGGCACGGGGCACTTGCAGCTATGGGTGGCAGTTCTGGGCATGAAGTCAAGGACAGAGCCTCCATCGCCGACCCCTACCTTGTGCCCGTGGCTCTGCTTGTCGCCATGTATCAACCGTCTTACCTGGGTTTCACAACCTGTGAGGCAGGGGTGACAGTGCCCACATCACCTAAGGAGGTTGATGGATGAACAAAGCAATGAGAGGCACGTGTATGGAGCCACCCCAGCATCAAGGGACAGGGGACTAGCCCTGAGGGAGCCAGTCATGGGGCGCTTGGGGAGCCCAGACAGAGAGTGAGGGGTATAGAGACCGAGCTCAGAGAGAATGGGGGCTTCCTGCGCAGGTGCCCCTCGCTGGGCTGGAGAGCGAAGGGACTGGTGTGCAGAGCGGAGGGAAGAGGCCCAGGTGGGGAAGGTCATGGAGCACAGACCGGAGCACAGCGTGAGCTCAGAGCGGGCCGGAGGGCTGAGAGCTAGGCCGGGAAGGGGCCGATTGGAAACACGGGAGGGGAGATGGACGCAACCAGATGGCTGAGGGTCTCGGGCCAGTGTCTCAGGGTGACTCCCCTGAGCACAGAGCCCACAATGCCACCTCCGGACAGAACCCAGAGTGGGGGGTTGGGAGGACAGGTGGGTGGGGAGGGCCACTCGATGTCCTTCCGGGTCCCCTGGAGTCCTTCGAGGAGAAACCTGTCAAAGCTCAATTCCATCGCTTACCGGAGTGACGGCCCTCTGAACTCAGTCTCCTGGAGAAGAAGAGAGGGGTCAGGAAGATGAGGACAGGAGAGCAGGGATGGGACAGGAGAGGCCTGGGAACAGTGGGCCCCAAGCTGTTTGTTCAGGCTGGTGCCGAGGCTGGCACTGTGATGGCGGGGCCCTAGGTTCAGTGGGAGGTATGAGGACCAATGGGCAGAGCCGGCTGCCTGGGGATTCCACGGTCAGTCCCAGAAGATGAGGGGCCAGGGGAGGCCAGGAACCAGCATCCAGAGTCATCCTGAGGCTTTCCCAGCCTCCCAAGCCCCTAGCAGCAGGAAATGAGTAATCACCTCTCAAGACCCACTGGCCGACAGCCCCAGGGTCAAGGACGCAGTTAGGAAGTGTGGCCAAGCTGACTGGCTGACCCGTGGGCCAGGGCTGCTTCCCACCCAACCTGAGCAGCCGCCGGTCTGCCAGCCCCAACAGGACCGGGGCTGGCCATCCACCTTGCAGGGCACAGGCAGAGGACGGACGGATGCAAGGAGGACTGGCCTCTGGTGCCCACCTCCCCCACCCCCACGTACCTCCCCGACCTCACCTCTGCGCCGGGAACGCAAGCACTTCGCTCACTCCCTGAGTCTGAGGAGGGCTGTAAAAGCCACGTGGGACGGAGATTGTGAAGAAAACAACCCATTTTGACAAGTTCCATGAAAACAGAGGAATGTATTTTCTACGCTGCTTCCGCTGCTCATACAAGCTGTAAAACATGAACTGTGTCATTTCAGTCATTTCACACGTGAGTTAAAAGCAGCGATGTTGGCCCTGAAAACGCATCGAGCAGCGTAGGGCCGAATGGTCAAACACATGCTGGTAATTTAAAATTGGGGCATGCAATGGCCAGTAGCTTCTGCCTGGGCCGCGGGCAGCCCCCGGGGAGTGAGCGCTGTGTCTGAGCCCTGGGAGGGGGCCGCGGGGCTGGAGGCACCTCCGGGGGCGGGAACAGAGGGCTGCACAGCCCCTGGGCTGCACTCTGTCGGGTCCCGGTTGTGCCAGCCGGTCAACACTACAGGCCTGGTGTGCGTGCCACTGTGACTCAAACTCGGCACTAACCTGCTAACCCCGCCCTCCTGGGTTCAGCTCTGGGGCTGGTCTGTCCAGGGTGGGTTCCCATCAGCTCTTCCCCGTGTGGCTGCTGAGGAACAGAAAATGGGCTCTGCTTTCCAGCTGAGAGCGTGCAGTCCTGGACAAAAGCGCAGCCCACTTTTGGAGGCCAGTGGAAAATGGCCTTTCTGGGGCGGGGGTTTGAGGACCTTGGCCTCACACACAGATGTTTGGAGAGAATGTTCTGGAACACTGAAGTGGAGAGGCAGACATTTATAAACAAATATGCACGCAGGCATGTCTATAGCCTGCTTTTGTGTTCTGTGTGGTCTTCTCTTCACCCCAGCGTGGTTGGATTGGGGGTGCTTTTCCCCAGCGACGAGGTTGTGTCCTCATTCCATCAGCAGCTGTTAGCGGCGTGCCGGCTCAGTGCAGCATGATGCTTAGACAGCAGTGAGACAGGAGTCCCCACCTTATGACACACACGTGTATGGGTGCACGGAGGAAAACCCCGGGCTGCAGGGTACAGACAGGACATGGACCCTGAGCAGGCACAGCAGGAAAGGGTCCTGACGGCCTCCTAAGAGCAGGGCAGAAGCCACCAAGTGAAGCAAAGGAAGGGCACTCCAGGCAGAGATGACAGCACAGGTGGACTCCAGAGTTGAGTGCTGTCCTGCCAAGTTCAGAGCCTTACGTGGGTCCATGGGGCTAAAGCTCAGGGGCTGGATGTGCAGCCAGAGAGGCCAGAGGGCAGGAGGGCAGGTTCTCAGCTTAGTGGGGAGGCTGCCAGGGTTCCCAGGAATAATTTGAGCCCCCCTCTTTCTCTCTGAGTGCAGCTGGGCCAGCTGGAGCCCAAGATCTGGCAGGTCTGAGCCCCCACAGGCCCCAGCCAAACCAACTGGATGGCGAGAAGTTTAATGAGTGAGTGGTTGCAGAGATTTTGCGGGAAGGATTTAGCCAAATTTTCTCACGGCGAAAAAGAAGTACAAAACACATGCTAATCCAGATATAAATCAGTGTGAGTTGTAATTGTGTCCATAAGGAGCTCCTTTTGCAATGGTTCCCCATGCCAGGTATGTCCCAGACAGGGAACTGGCCTCAGTTTGGGATGCTCCCCACCCAGCACAGGTGCACCTGATTCATTCACTTCTCCCTAACAGTGAACAGCCCGGCTATGCAGACGTCTGATTAAAGAGTGGGTGAGGGGCTGGGTGAGTGGGTGCGTGAATAGATAAATGGGTAGATGGGTAAGTGGGTGGAGGGATGGATGGATGGATGGATAGTAGGATGAATGGGTAACTACAAATGTAAATGAATAAAAGAGTGAGTAACTGTTTTGTAAGAAATAAAGATTCTTTTTATGTCGGGACACAACACAGTGGCACTTGGCTGGAAGGAAGGCAGAGCTTTTTGTTACTTTAGCCCCAAACCAGAGCAGCCTTCTGGGCAGAGCTGCGTGGGGGTTGTGCCCAGGAGCAGGGTCACAGCCAGCTGCAGCTGCGGGGACCAGCTTCCGTCCTTCGGTCAGGCGGGGTCAGCCAGGCCTCCCAGGCTCCCTGTGGACTAGCTCATTTGAATAATTTTGCAAGGTTCAAGGGATAGGGGCTAACCACAATGGTTTGGTACCTGGCCCCACGGCGATTAGGGCCAGGGCGCTATGGTCCAAAGTCTGAGAGCCCAGTAAGGGAAATGACTGGAGTGTGAACTGACCAACCAACCCCGAGCCAGGACTTCAAAACCGGGTCAAGATTTTTTTTTTTAAATGATATTACAGTAGTGGATACAGAAGTGTGCAGATGGGTGGATGCCTTCTGGAGCTCTCTCGGTCAATAATCGTCACAGAAGCATCAGCCCTGGGTTCAGACTTTTGAATGTGCGCGAAGGACTCCACAAGGCCCCCATCTGTTCTGATGGTGCTTGTGGAACACCCCTTCAGTCATATGATGAGGGCTCTGGATCTCCTGTACGGGCGAAGCACATATACACAGCTCTGTGTGCCATGTTAGGGGGCCGAGGACTCTGGGCAGCCCATCTGCGGAGAAGTTACAGGGGAAGGGGAGACAGCAGGCGGGATTCTGACTCTCCTGTCCATTCTTCAGCTCCTCCAGGCCCCCTTTATTTGCTCTCTTTTAAAGAGAAGGCTTTAAGAGATTAAAAAAAAACAAAACCCTGTTTGAAAGCCCCTGCCGTTGCAGCTCCTCTGCTTCCGGGAGCGTTAAGTGCTGCGGACTGTCAGCCAGTCCCCAGAGAGAAGCCAGGAAAGCCAGCCAGCATGGAAGTGAGAGGGAGCCACAGCCCAGGCTCCCCGAAGGCATGGCTGCTTCTTGGGGGCAGAGACCCTCGCGTGTCTCCAGAAAACAGGATGGGGAAAGATGCTCGATCTCTGAAAAGGTTTCAGAGTTTCCGCTGCCATCGCCCCTGAGGAGGCACACAGGGCGCAAGACACGATCAGAAGCCCCTACCCACTGGCCGCCCTCTGCGCACACCTTCTGTATGAACCAGCACCCACCGCCTGAACCTAAACCCCACTCGGAACAGCCGCAGCGGGAAAACAGTGACGACAAGCAAGAAACATTGTAGGAGACAAATTGACGCACTCGTGGAGTGCCAGAGGGAGGAGCACTAGGGTTTGGGGGTCCCCTGCCACGTAGCCTATACCTCCCTCTATTTGTTTCACGTCACTGAAAAGGGGGAGAGCAGAAAGGGCGAGAACATGGGCTGGAGCCAGGCGACCAGGCCCCTTGGGGGCTCGCTAAGTGCGTGCATCTGTGTGCCTCCGAAAGGGGCCCGGTTCAGAGCAAAGTCACACACGTATCAGGACTGTGTCGAATGAACACAGCCAGAGTCTGGAGGCTTTGGCTAAAAATAAATAATATAGATTTTGTTCAAGAGTCCTAGAGTTTTCCAACTGAAAATAGGCCACGCCCAGACTGCTCCAAGAAGAAAGAAAAGCTAAGAGTCCTTAGAGCAAAAAGTGTGTTCTTGAGAAGAATAAGTCCTGCGTTCTCAGTGTCTGTCTAGGTTGGTCCCAGATGGTCGTTCTCTAGGTGTCCAGTGGTCCGGACACCTGGTGTCAGGTGGGCTGGATACCTGGATGGCAGGTGGGCTGGATACTGGGTGTCAGGTGGTCCAGATATTTGAACATTTTTTTCCTTAGTGCTTAGGGGCCATCAGAGGGTTGCCTGGAGTTTTGACGGACATATCCAGGCATTGGCGCGGGACTGGAAAGTTCGGGCGTTTAAGTTGCCAGCCTAGTTAGAACAGCAAACTGAATTGGTCGCTTGTGCCTCAGCCCGCCTGATTTGAGTAATTCAGCAGGTTGGCTGCAGCGACTGCATTTCATTTCTCCATTCTATTTCTCCACTGTCATTAATCCTCAACACACCCTCTCCCTCTGAGATTCGTACCAAGTCAGCTCCTTTCACAGCTCAGGGAGGGCGAGTCCCTTGCCCGGGCTGAACTGCAGGAGTGGCTGACTGGGAGCCCAGAGCATGCTTGCTCCTCCGAGACTGGGCAGGGCAGCCACAGTCCACACGCAAGAACACTCCTCCGGCCGATCTGGAAACCCTCCATGGGACTCACCGAGCTCTCGAAGCTCGGATGAAGGACGGAGCCCTGGGCAGCCACAGCCATCCCAGCTGGCCCCTGTGGTCTTGTGGAAACTGCAGTCCGCCAGGCTCAGAGAGGGGGGCGGGTGCTCAGGGCCGGCAAGAGGTGGAGGGAGGAAGTACCCAGGAGGGTGATGACATCACAGCCCAGCCCTTGAAAGATGAGCCGTTCCTGCCACTGCTCCAGCTCACTCCCTCCTCAGAGGGGAGGGGACATCAGACAGCCCTGCTGGACTCCGGACAAGAGAGTGACCGAGGTGCCCGTGCGACTCCCTCCGGACAAGGTGGGTGCCCCCCAGTGCAGAGGGAAGGCGGGCAGCTGGGGGCTGCAGGGACTGATTGCCGGGCTGGGACTCAAGTTGTCCTCAGGTCCTGGGGACTTTGGGGAAAGTTCGCTCGCTTTCCTAGTGCTGACAAGGGACAAGAAGGGTTCCCAGCGAGAGGCACTGTCTCATTTGCTTTGGGTTTGTCTTCTCGTGGCAGCGGGGTAACAGACAGGTGTGTGCGCGCTCCTGTGAGCCATGTAGGATGGACCCGATCTGATGTTTGTGTTCTGGGTGGGCACCTGGGGCAGACGGAGAGCTCCAGTCCAGGTGAGGTGCGGCCGGGGTGGGGGTGGGGTTTAGACTCCAGAACCTGGCTTTGCATTCACCACTCTGCCACTACGTAGGGGCCCTGTGTGACCTTACACACATTACCTGACCTCTCTGAGCCTCAGTTCCTCTGTGTGCAAAGACCCTGCTGGTCGGCTCCCTGCGGTGACAGGGGTTACATATGGCTGAGGGGGAAGGGGCCTTGTAAATGTTTGCCGATGCACATGGAGGTGGTGGTTTTAACTCAGAAGGGACTTATTGTCCCTGGACCCTACCTGCTGCCCTGGTGCAAGACAAATGGGCAAAGAGTGTGGGCTTGCATTCAGCCCTGGGTTGGAGCCCCAGTTCTGCTCCCACCCCCTGAGTGACATTTTTTACCACATTTTCCCCCATGTCTTAAGCCTTAAAGTTGACCTGGCAGGGTAGTTGCAAAGACAGAAATGGGGCTCATGCCTGTGAAGTGCCACATACATATGCAGTTGGTGCTCGATAAACTGTAGATGTTGTTAAAACTGCTGAGGGCAGGTGATTTTGTGGGCCTGGGTGGGGGGGACAGTGGGCACTGTTCCCCCGGGCAGGTTGGAACGCACCTCCCTGAGTCACCAGCTGCCTGTTGCTCCCGGCAGCCCACACGAAGCAGAAGCTCTGGCCCAGGTGTGGGGCAATGGGGGCCCTTGGGCCAAACCCGCCTCTCATTTCTTCTCTGAGTGACTCCAGGGGACACCACTGTCCTCCTTCTCTGGAGGGACTCCCTCTGTGCCCTTCTGGGCCCTGGCCACATGGGTGTGACGGGAACGTTCTGTAATCGGGAGCCCCCCAAGCTTGAGGAAGGAGTTTCCTGTCTTCCTCCTCCTTGGGGCGGGAGTCGGGTAGGGTGGGAACAGCCAGGAGAAAGCTCCCATGGTGATACCACGCGCTGGATGCCAGGGTCTCAGCCCAGATCCGCCCTGAACTCACAAAGCCCCTGCAGTCACATGCTCCAGCACCCTGTGGAAGAGATGAGAAAATCAAGTGTCGGGCGAGAACGCAGCCTAGCAAAGCCTTTGCTTGGGGTCCAGGGGAAACGACTCCACCTCTTGGGGACTCAGCCTCTGCCATCTGCAAACAGGGAAGGTTCGGGAGATTAACTGAGGACGGATGGTGAGACTGCGTCCTGTTGGGGATTAGACCAGACTCAGGAGGTGCGGGCCGATGCGACCACACAGGCGAGACAGCTCTGCCGTGTGGTCTCTGCTAACACACCGGCTCTGTCTGCCTGAACGTTCAGAGGGCGTCTAAGGTCACTGCCAAGGGCTGCCCCCTCACCTGTGTCGCCTCATGGTCAGGGAGGGGTCCATGTGGGGCAGGGGAGTGTGCCCTGAGACCTGCCGGGACTCTGGTTTTCTGAATGAAAGCAGAGATCCTGTCTGTCTAATCACAGAGGCCCCCCACCCCCACCCCACACTGAGATCTATGCCGGACACAAAGCAGGCTCTGGTCAGTATTTGCTGAATGACTGAGTGTTTGGATGGATGGATGGATGGATGGATGGATGAACGGATGGATGGATAAATGAACACTGGGCACAGAGCAGGCACAGAAAGCACACCAAGTCATCACTCCATGAAAGCCAGACTGAGAAAACTCTGTACTGTAGGACTCCCACTCTGTGACGTTCTGAAAAGGCAACACCGTGCAAACGAGGAAAATGTCAGGGTTTCCAGAGCCGGGGAGAAGGAGGGATGAGTAGGTGAGCACAGGGGGATCTTTAGGGCAGTGGGACTGCTCTGCAGAAAGCTGCAATGTCAGACACATGTCACTCTGCAGCTATCCAAACCCACAGCACATGCACCCCAAGAGTGAGCCCCAGTGTTCACTGCAAGCTTGTGGGTACAGGCTTACCGACTGTAGTAGAGGTGCCACTCTGGGGGGTGTTGGTAGCGGGGGAGGCTGTGCATGGCGGCGGTTGGAGGGATGTCGGAAGTCTCTGTACTTGTCACTCAGTTTTTCTGTGAACCTATAACTACTCCAAAAAGTGAATTCTACTTGAGAAACCAGAAAAAGGTGCACGGAGCAGGCCTATGTGTTGCTTTGAGGAGCCAGAAGGCACTGGGAGAATCTCAGGGCCATGAGTCAAATGAGGAGAACTTACTAAGACTTGAGTCTTAAGTGCACCAGGTGCAGTGCCCACTCGGCCCAGGAATCCCCTGGCCCCTGAGCATCCATCTCAGTGTGCATGCTTCCAGGAATGGAGAGCTCGCTACTGCACAAGGCAGCTGGCTCCACCTCGGGAGAGTGGGTCCTTTAAAGAGCTCTTCTTTAGAGTGAGGTTAAACTCCTCTCCCAGTGAACAATGGTCCACTTTCTATTTCTTGGAGTGGGACTGATAATTTTAGTCTTCATTGGTCCTCTCTCAGCTAGATGTCCATAATTCTTTCATCAAAACATGCTTTTCGGAACAAATCCAAGGAGTCAGCTATTTCTCTGGCTCTGTCATCCAAGGGGAATCTGGAGCTTTCACAGCCTAGGGAAGTGTGAGTCCCCTCCCCCTAAACAATCCCGGCACAAAGAAGCTTGAACGAACAAGGGCTCTGAGTTCAAAATCTCACTGTTGTTGGCCAGAGAAGCTCTCTGAGCCTCAGCTTCCTCAACCGCCTGGGGCGGGGGCCCCCACTTCCTGTTCCTGGGACCATGGGGAGGGTTAACCCCGATGGTACAGGCACAGAGCAGGCAGCTGCCAGGCTCACTCCATGCACATGCCCAGCAGAAGGATGGCCTGTGGGCCCAGGAAAAGGAGCCCCCAGAAGAGGTGTTGTCTTTGCCCTGCAGTGGGGTCACGGGCTTGGGAGTTCCCCCACCCACGCTCATGTTCCTAGGCAATGCATCCGTGGGTGGTGCCAGCCCAGACCCTGACGCACTCCCCCATAGACTTGAACTTTCCACCCCAACACCCAGCACCTTGGGCCTCTCTGCTCTCTGTGGCCAGGGGAGTGCTGTAAGGGGAGGCGCAGAGAACTGACTTCCAGACCCCCACCCAAACCCTACGAGCTAGCTGAGTGACCTCGGGCAAGTCACCTTGCTTCTCTGGGTCCGCATCTGAGGGTCAGGGGAGCCTGGGCCAGACAGCTAGTGGGGTGGTACAAACTGTGGCGTGCTGAGCCCTGGCGCAGCCCTGCGGCTTCTGTGTTTGTTATTGTGCTGACGCGTAGCCATGACGCCACATCCCCTCGTCTTTCCTGTGGGGTCCCTGAGTGGCCATGCTCTGGCAGTGTGGCCTGATGGGGAAAGACCAGTCATTTTCAAACTCTGTTGTGACCTGGAGTCTCCTGGATGTTGGTCCCCCACACAGACGCCTGGGTCCACCCCCAGGACTCCAACCTGGAGGTCTGGGTGCCCAAAGACTCACTAAAATCTCCAAGGATTTTGGAGCAGGCGGGCCACCGTCCACACTTTGAGGCAAACTGCCTTAGCAAAGAGCTTTCTGAGGGGAGTAGACTCGAGACGAACCCGGGCACTGTCTGTGCCCTGGACCCTAAAGCCACTCTCTCTGGACCCCCCTGGAGCCCCTTCTAAGGCCCCATAGCAGAGCGATTCGGGGTCCCCAAGCCCATTCCTGCCCTCTCCCACTTCTCAGACTGACAGAAACACTCACCCTGAGAACAGGGAGCCTCAGGAGCTCCCAGCCCAGCTCCTTGGGGTCTGGGAAGCATCACATTGTGTCCTATTTCCCCCACCCAGCTGGAAATCCCCCGAGGGGAAAGGCTGAGCCCAGCCCAGAGTATGGCACCCCTGTGTGCCTAGAGTGTGGCCACAGACAGAAGGCCCTGCCGCCATTCTGGAGCCTCAGAGATTGTACTTTCCAGCCACTTGGGAAATCAGTCCCACCAATAAGTCCAGAAAAAGAAAGGCGTGCTGTAGGAAAAGTTAGTGGGATCAGTGAAACCAATTCTAAGGAATGGCTAACAAATTGGTTGTAACAAGATTATGAAGGTTTACAACTATGTAGAAAGAATACATAAAATAGAAAAGACATAACAATTAAGTAATACTCTGGAACTAAAATTTCTCATTATTGTAACTAAATCTGAAAGTGTGAAGGAGGAGGGAGCAGGGGAGGAAAAGTGTGCTAAAGATTTTATCTTACCCAGAAGAATGCTTATTTTTTTATTCTTGATGTTAACGGGTAGACACAAATTTTAACAGATTTATTAAAAATTGAAAGATAACCTCCAGGAGAGTAGAAGAATGTATGTATATATGAAACATATTACAGTTATTATAAGTTATATTACTTTGTACTCTACAAAGAATACACTTGCACGGGATATTTACAGATGCTATGTTGTAGACCCTAAAAAAAATCAGTAAATCTAAGATGTAGAATTGTTACAGGTTGCATCACCTGGCCTTACTATAGAAAACATCAAACATCAAAACAACATCACCAACCACTGGACAATTTTACAAAACACTCTTCTTCCCAACTCTTCCATCAGAGACCACTGAGACTGAAATAATAGGTATCTGAGCAGTGGTCGACAATGCGAACGCTCCTAACCAAGTTCCTGGGTGCAGCCAAAGCTGCACGCACAGGACAACTCATGCTGCTCCTCTCTCATGCCTAGCACTCAACAGTGCGGATGGCTGGCAAATGAACGAAGTGTGCAGTTTAATAAGCCAAATAATGCACAAAAGCAGAAGATGAAAGGACAAAAGCCTCGATAACAAAACAAAACGATCCATCAGAGAGGAAAAAAAACATTAAAATCAGAAGCCCACCTAAGGAAAAGCCAAGACCAGGCTGTCTGATGAGAAAGGAGGAAAAGGGAGTGGCGGAGCGCTGCAGGGAGATGCTGGACAGAGTCGTGGGCGGCGGCTTGACTTGATGGCCAGGCGCGCCCACAGCCACAGTTGGGACCCCTGTGTTCCAGCCTTTTCTCAGGCCCGCTGTCGGGGGAGGAGCTGCCTGGCTGAGGGCTTTCCTCAGCCCCAGAAAGGTCTCCTTTCCTCTGGGCCCTCGTTCCTTGGGTTCCTGTGCCCCTGAGCAGCAGATGCCTCACCTACATAAAGGCGGGGTCGCATGGAGCTAACGCCCCCACCCAGGTCACGCAGGTGCCTGGGGCTTCACTGTCTCTGCTTCTACCTGCACACAGAGACCTCAGTCACAGCCCACAGACCAATACACTCACAGATGTGCTACATATTTAGCCACCAGTATTTTTAAAAAGAGTCAATATTTAAAAACCAAAATGTTTCAGGTAGAAATTCAGACTCCCAGCTTCTCTAGAAATGCAGGCAGCTCAGGCCACGCTGAACTTGAACTCCCCACCTGGTCGCACGCAGCCCTTTAGGTAAGGACTTGGTCCACCAGGTGCCCACAGAGCCCCAGCCTCTGCTCTCACCTCCAGCCGACCCCTGGACAGGGCCTGTGGGTGTTCGAACTTGAGGCCCTGCCTCACACCTGCAGACTTTGAGAGGTGTGGGCTGGCTCCATTCCACTGA
>PVIA01013934.1:0-29462 GCA_004024845.1 Tonatia bakeri
GTAGCCTGCATTTGTTCATCTAATTTATGTCCAAAGTCAACCAATTTTGTGAGCTTCCTGATCACCAGTGCTTTGAACTGTGCATCTGGTAATTCTGCTATCTCTTGGTCACTTAAAAAAAATGGTTCTGGGGCTTTCAAATCTGTTTGAGCCATCTTTTTTATTTTCCTTTGGTTTGGTTGCGGCTGTTTTGTAAGGGCGGCGGAGCCTTAGGTGTTCAGCAGGGCGGGGCACCGCAGTCCCTGGGTTGTGACGTGGTATGTGGGGGCGGGGTCTGAGAGGGAACAATGGCGCCTGCTCCGCTCTCTCTAGGACTTCCGTCCCCTCCATGGCCTCCCACAAGCAAATTGGGCCCTTCCTGTGCTGGCCCCCCGGGCGGTGGGCTTGTGCACTTTCTCGGACTGTGTAAGCTTCCCCGAGAAGTCTCCTGTGAGGCTGAGAGAGTCTCCTGGCCTCAGTGGCCTCAGTTCCCAGACGGGGCTCTTAAGCTTTGAAACGCGGAGGCTCTGCCAGTTTTTGCTTAGTTTGTGCAAATGTGTGGCTGTGGACAGCTAGCTGCCTTGTGTCCCTCACTGGGTCTGCTATTTGCGCCCAGGGTCCGCCACCGGTCTATCCACTGCCGTCTGCACCCTGCGCGCCGCGCCTGCTAGCCAGCGTTTCTTCCCGCCAGGACACCCCGACCCGTCTGCAGGCCTCCAACTCCACCGCTCCTTACCGGTCTGGATGTACTGGAGCCCGACTTCTGTTCAATGAATTTCTCTCTGTTCTGGTTGATTCTTGTTTCTCAATTTTTGTTGTCTTTAGTTTTGGTTGCGCGAGGAAGCACAATGCGACTGCCTATGCCTCCAACTTGGCCGGAACTCCACTACAGTATATTTTTAATGGCATGGTTATCAAATGTGCTGCTCAGTTCTTAACTATGTAAGGATGTGCAATACTATGGTCAGTACTATCCAATCCTATGGTCACTAGCTCGTATGATTATTTACAGTTATATTAATATTTAATGTCTACATTAAGTGCAGCATGCAATTCCGTTTCTCAGTTGTGCCAGTCACACTGCAGGTGCTCAAGTGCCACACTGGACAGTGTGGATATAGGGCCTTTCCATCACTGCAAAACGTTCTATCGGACATGCTGAACCTAACGGATTTTTACAGCACACAGAGGTCTTTCAGTAAAACAAAACAGTGTTCCAAAGCACTAACCCCGCATTTCGTCAGCACGCGGTATCTATTTTCCATGGCACCAACCACTGAAGGCAGTGTGCTCTGCAGGAAACTTGACAGCTAAAAAACTTTCCTTTTATTCAGTAGAAACTGCTGAGCTATTTATACTCTTTCTTCAGTAACTGAGTTACTACTTCTTTGTCAGTTAGCCCTTGACTATTAATGACAATTCAAAGTCTACAGAAGAATAATGGTTTTATTTCAATTTACAGATCTACGGAGAATTATATCTATTTGTTATCAAACAACCTCCACCTTACATTTAATGTTTTTTCTACTCAAAATTGTACTTTTTCATGACCCGAAGGTAGGTTTTATGTAGTTACAGTGAAAGTGACAGAATAGTCTTAGTTTAAAGGAAAACATATTTTATAAAATCATAATACATTCATAAAAACTAAATCCCAACTGGCCTCTATTAAGGAACCAGAAGGTATCAATGATGAGGAGAAACTAACCAGTCAGAAATCAGGTAATATTCCCCAATAAAGTGGCATTCATTGCCAGTGACTCAGAGAGATGACTCTTAGCCACGGCCACTTCTCTCCTTCCTCCTCTCTTGCATAACCCCTTCTAACTCATCTGGCCCTTCATTTCACATTAAGTGAATGAGAAAGAAATAAATATTCCCAACACTCAGCCACATATCCAGTGGGAATAAAATAAATGTCTGATAATAACTATAATGTTCATAAACATTATTCAAAAATTTCTAACAAGGAATGTCCTTGTTAGAAACATTCTTTTCCAGTACATGTGAAGGAGAATATAACCATTTTCTACTAAATAAAAATTCTCAGTAATTAACACCTGGTTACACTATGAGTCAACAGTAATTCCTCCAAAAGAATCAAGAATGCCCTGGCTGGTGTGGCTCAGTGGACTGGGTGCCCTCCAGCAAATCAAAAGGTCACTGGTTCAATTCCTGTTCAGGACACATGCATGGGTTGTTAGCCAGGCCCCTGGTTGGGGACGTGTAAGAGGTTACTGATCTCACACAACAACGCTTCTTTTCCCTCTCTCTCTATCTCCTTCCCCTCCCCTCTCTCTAAAAGTAAATAAAAATCTTTAAAAAAAAGGGGGGGAACCGAAGATACTATATGAAGGGTGTTTCTATTAAACTTGCCCTAGCCATTAATTCAAATGTACATTATTCTTTGTTTTCCATGTATAAAATATCCATGTATGAAATATCCATCTCTTTTGTATGAAATATCCACGTATGAAATATCTATCTCTTTTGTATGAAATATCCATGTATGAAATATCCATCTCTTTTGTACCATTCCCTGCTCTCAAAATCCTCAGTTTTTTACACTGAGGAGAGGAAGCAAATGAAAAAAAAGCTATGTGTAATATTTCTACATTCAAAGAGAAATTATGTTTTGGATTATATATACCCTTGCTTCTAATCTTGTTTTAAAAAGTGTAACAGCAAAAAATGTTAACTAACACATTAGGAAAACAGGCTAGTGAGGCGAGAGGAAACGTGGACGACTCGTGCCTTTGCTCATCTGTCTATGCCAAAGTCACTAACTAGCTCAGTCCCAGTTTCACCTTTTGGAAAAACTCATCTTTATTAGTGCTACTGAGACTGTAAAAGGTGCAGTCACCAAATAAAACCCTCCAAGCAAATTTGATTTTTTTCAGCCTAAAAATAATTTCTTTTACTGAAAAGCCCTAAATTGAACAGTATCTAATTAGCGATTAGACGCCATATCCATACTCACCTTGTTTCTAGGCCTAGGCACCAAAAGCCTTCAGAATACCACCTATTACAAAATTCAAGGAAGAGGTGACTACCAGTTTGTAGTGTTGTTTTGAAAAGAAAAAAGAAAAGGACTGATAGGATTCTTCTGGGATTTATTCACTTGGGGCATGAAGTCTCCTTATCTTTAAACAGTTTTTTCTAAATCTTGTTGGTCTGACAGAACCTGTTTGTGGAACACAGCTTTCAAATTTGACATCCTCCTGTGTGTGCTTGGAGCAGTAACAGTTTCTTTCCACCTGTCTCCAGTTCGTCCCTTTCTAATTAATCTATTCTCAACAGTGGTGCCACAGTGATCTTCATAACACAAATTTCAGTGTCCTTCATCTTACAAAAAACATCCTTCAAGACCCGACCCAATGCCTACCTCTCTATCCAGCCTCTTCTCTCACCATTCTCCCATTCGTGCTGTTTAGTCTCCATGTTTGTCTTCGGTCCCACTGAATGAGCCACTCGGAGTTCCTAAACTGCGACATATTCTCCCAGGTCAACCAACCTCTTCATCTGCTGTTTCAGCTCTCTGGAACGCCCACATTCCCTAATTTGGCGAACTCGTGCCCCCTCGAAATATGGTTTGCATGTCACTTCCTCTAGGAAGTCTTTTTTGACCATCTACTTTTCTACACTTCAGACTGCGTTAGGCACCACGTTTCTGTTCTCCAATGTCATCTTGAATATACCTCTACATACAGGGGTACATATCACTTTTATTATTATCTATTTACTTTCATTATAATTACTTGTCTCACCTACATTCTTTGAAAGCAGAAATTTTCTTTATATCCTCAGCAAATAACACACTGCTCCACATACAGTGGATATTCAATAAATATTTGAAAAAAATGGAAGGAGGCAAAGGGAGAATGAAGACTTTCACTCATTTAACTTATAGGTGTTCCTTTTAGATTATGAAGTATTTATGGTGGGAAAAAGACCCAGGCCTGTAAATAACAAACACATTATAATAATCACCGAACAGTTTCATGACAAAAAAGAAAAAAAAAAGAAAGGCCTAATAAAGACTATCTTGCAAACTAGTAGCCATATGTAAACAACAATACCATCTTTTAATAATAGTTGCTTTTAGATTTATGAAAAGCCTATTTTCAAAAAGTAGCTCTGCTTTTCTTCTAGTTTCTGAGAGAAACACAAGGTCTAAAGTAGCACCACCAGTTTTTAATCTCTCAAAGCTGATTTCTGGTCTCTGTGTCTTCTCCCCTTCCTTCCTGTTTCTTGGTTTCTGATCATTTCACTTAGTGATAAAAGTTTCCATCAGAAAAATCAGAACACAATGAAATAAAATACTAAATTCAAAATTATCTACTCTGTTATATACGAACATCTCTAACAAAAGATATAATAAAAAAAGAAAGCTAAAACTTAGAAAAAATAAACTAAGTTCAGTTTTCTATCCGTTCCTTCACCCCATTCTCTACGAATAACAGCTAGACATGACTGAGCATCCACTGAGCATGACTGTAATGCCAGGAATCATTCTAAGTGTTTTACATGTATCAACTCATCTAACTCTTATGACAGACATATAAGAAGGATATCACTTATTATCTTAATTGATGAGAAAACTGGGTTACACAGTGGTTAACTTATCCAAGGAGTTCAGAGCTAATAAATGGCAAAGGTAGAATTCATATCTAAGTCATCTAGATGTGAGTCTCCACTCCTAACTACTACACTACAGATCTAAAAATACAATGGATTCACACAATACTTCCTAGATGCTTAAATAAGGACACCTATTTTTAACCTTATAAAAACTCTGGGAGGTATTCCAATATTACTTAAACAAAAGTAAAATTCAGACACAGAGCAGTTATGTATATTGCCAAAAATTACCATGCTAAAATTAAAAAGCAAACATTTGTTCTCCTAGCTCACCTCTGACATTTCCGGTATAAAAAATTTCAGAAAATTTCCAGTATGATCATCAACAAGAATGATGCTTCTATCTCAAAATCAATTTTAAAATGAATTTCTTAAAAAATAAATAAAAGGCCTAAAATAAAAAAGAGTTGGCCATCTGAGTCAGATACATTTCTACTGTTCCTCAAACTAAATCTACAATACACTCCAGCCTCAGTGTTTTAGGAGAAACCATTTACTGACACGCAGGTTTACAACACCTTTGCCCCACATTACAACCGGAGGCATCACTATTAGCAATGCACAGGCATGTTTCAACACCAAGCATTTCTACCTATACTCCCTAAGGCAGTTAGGAAGCCCTTAGTTTTCCCCATTTGCCCATGTTCACCCAAATCTGTTAGATTCAAAACAAAAACAACGAAACAAAAAACTCTCCTGAAAGAAATTACCACTGAACTGTTCAAAGAACACAGATACAGAAAAGGAAGTACTAAATGCTATACAAGCAAATTTTGTTTTAATAATTTCCTTAAGCACAAGTCATGCTGAATAACACGGCATGAAATCCCAACAACACAACTATTTTTATCGGTATAAAAGCACTGATTCATTCTGCCTAGCATTAGTAATAGTTCTTAACCTCTTTGAGAGCTGAAACTGTTTATTCTTTTTTTTTTTTTTTTTGCATTCATGACAGCTACGGTGGTATGTCCACAAAAATTTATTGAGTGATTTAATAAATCAATCATCTATCTGTCCATCCATCCACCTTTTCACCTTTTGGTTGGGGTTAGAGTATGCAGTTAAGTATGAAATAAATATTCAAGCAAAACTAAATAAGCTTCATTGTAACCAATGTTAAGCCATCGCCCTGGATACATTATAAGATTATAACCAGGACTAAATAAGCACACACCTTTAGTACTAAGCCAAGCTTCTCATCCTAGCAAGAATGTCTTTTCTTTGGTGCCACCTTCTTTTACTATTTAAGACATATTTTTTTACAGTTCTTATTATTCTAGCCTTTTGATTATCAATTTCTAAACTGAAAGGGAAAAGACTGACTCTGGGGAAAAAATGGGCAAAAGAAAGCAGTCAGACTCACCTGTTTTACAGCATTTAAATTATATTGGGAGATCAAAGAAGAAAAACAAAAGATACAAAATCAAGTAAAACTTAAATACAAAAATTTAAATATATAAAATGTTTAAATGGTCAGGTCAAATGTAGTATTTAGTCTTTTTATGCAATGAAAAAAAGGTAAGCTGTAGCTATAGATTGTTATGCAATTTATAGCTATAGCTGTAAATTGTTCTTTATTTCAATTAGTGTATCCTTTGTTTCTGATCGGACCGTTTTAATGCTGCTGAGGTCCTCACTAAGTTCCTTGAGCATACTTATAACTAGTATTTTGCACTCTATATCTGATAGATTTCTTATTTCCATTCTATTTAGCTTTTTTTTTCTGGTATCACCTTCTTTTTTAATGGAAGCCTCCATTATGGGGTACACAAGTGTGTGAACATATGCATGTGTTTTGTACTCAACTGATGTTTCACACTGCAATCTTATAAAAACTATCCTGCCTTTGAGTCAAATCAAAGCTCTATCATGAAAGGTAACTGACATTATAGAACTCTGAACAAATACAAGAAGCCGACCACTGAGGCTATTTTGAAACTAATGAATCCCTGCCTAATGGGAAATGTATTACCAACTTTTTAAAAAATATATATTTTTTATTTACTTATCTTTAGAGAGAGGAAAAGAGGAAGAAGGGGAGAAAAACATCAATGTGTGGTTGACTTTTGTGCGCCCCCTACTGGGGACCTGGTCTGAAACACAAGCATGTGCCCTAACTGGGAATCAAACCCAAGACCCCTTGCTTCTCAGGCCAGCACTCAGTCCACTGAGCCACACCAGACAGGGCTGTATTACTAACTTTTAAATCCTATTGACCATACTTAAACTGAATTTTAAGCAAAGTTGAGGAAAAACACCTTTTAATTAAAGGAATTAACTTAATATTAAAACATAAACATTTCAAAAAATTTAATTTTTTTTATATTAAAAAGAAAAACATCAATTGGTTTCCTTTCATGTGTGTCCCAAATGGGGACTGAACCTGCAACTCAGGCATGTGTCCTGAACAGGAATTGAACCCCCAAACCTTCAGCCATAGACTTTCTATGACTATATTAAGTGAGATAGGACAAATGTCAATTTTATTTTTGTACCATTTTTGTCAGCTTTGAGTTACTAAGATTTTGCTAATTTATAAAATAAGTGGGTATATTTTCTTTTTCTCTGATCTGTGTTTGATATAGCATTATAATTATGTGCTTCTTCGAACTATGAATGAAATTGCCCATAAAGCCCACTGGGCTTAGATGAGTTTTAACTTTTCTTCCATGACTATTAGTCTATATGGAATTTTTATTTCTTGAGTCACTTTGGTAAATTATTTTTTTCTAGAAAATTACATATTTCACCAGGAACTCAAAGAAGGTGCTATAGTAATTGAGTGGACAACAGAAAACACTTTAAACTTTGTACCATATCCAAAAATTAAGTCAAAAAGAATCAGTGATCTAAGCCCTGGCTGGTTTGTTTCCCAGTCAGGGCACATGCCTGGGTTCCAACCAGGTCCCCAGCAGTGTGTGCACGAGAGGCAACCACACATTGATGTTTCTCTCCCTCCCTTTCTCCCTCCCTTCCTCTTTCTCTAAAAATAAACCAACCAACCAACCAACCAACCAACCAACCTAAAAGAAGAAAACTTGTATGTGGCTATGTAAAAATAAAAACCTCTCACAAATAAGAAAATTTGCTAGAAAAATAAGCTAGTTTTTAAAAATAATAAGTGAGCTGAACATTTCATCAACGAAAAGATATGGATGGCAAATAAACACATGAAAAGTTACTCAACATCATTAGTCATTAGGGAACTGCATATTGAAACCAGAATGAGATACCACTACACACCTATTAAGCATGGCCAAAATCCAAAACAATGACAAAACCAAATGGAGAGTAACAGGAACTCTCATTCATTACTGTGGGAATGCAAAATAGAAGATTATCTGGTAGTTCCTGACAAAACTAAACTTACTCTTACCACACAGTCTAATAATTGCACTCCTTGATATTTACCCAAATGCCTAAAAGCATGTCCACACAAAAGCCTGCACACAGATGTTTACAGTAGTTTCTTCATAACTGCCATAATTTGGAAGCAACTAAGATGTCCATCTGGTAAACGAATGAACTGTATTACATCCAATTAATGGAACATTATTCAGTGCTAAAAGAAAGGAGCTATGAAGCCACAAAAAGACATGAAGGAACCCTAAATGCAGTAAGATTCTAACTATATGAAATTCTAGAAAAGGCATGAAAGGAATGAACCAGTGAAACATGTAACAGCATGTATGAACCCCAACAGCAGTATGCTAAGTAAAAAACCAGATGCAGCCCTGACTAGTGTGGCTCAGTGGGTTGGGCTTCATCCCAACAGAAAGATCTCTGGTTTGCTTCCTCATTAGGGAACACACCTGGGTCCAGGGCCAGGTAGGCACCGGGGGCATGGGAGAGGCAACCAATCACTGTTTCTCTCCCTCTTTTTCTCCCCCTTCCCCCTCTTTCTAAAAACAAATAAATAAAATCTTAAAGAAAAAAAAAACAGATGCAAAAGGCTACATATCATTTAGTTCTGTTTATATAACATTAGAGAAAAAAGGACAGAACTTAGTAAGTGGTTTCCAGGGGTGGGGGGAAAAGGGAAGAAACTGATTATATAAGGTAGGTTAACTTTTGGGGGTAAAGGAAATACTCCATATCTTGAGTATGGTGGTGGTCATTCAACCTTATATGTTTGTGAAAAAAAATTATATGCATAAAAAGCGTAAATTTTATTGTATATACATTATATCTCAATTAATCTGAATTTTAAAAAAAAAAGAATCCCAGGGAGCACCTTGTAACTGCTTGAAACAGACTGAAAGCTCCATAGACCAGGAATCATGTCTTATTCATGTTCATACCCTTAGTGCCCAGGAGAGAGTATTATAGCTATTGTATGTTTACTATGTGCTTGTAAGCACACTGCAAGCATTAATTAATTTCATTCTTACAGCAACCTTATGAGAAAGGCAAAATTCATATCCCTATTTTACAGATAAATTGAAGATGAGAGAGTAAATGTCTTACTCAAAAAGACACAGCCAAGAATGGGAGAATTGGGACCTGAACTGATGTTTGCCTGACTCCAGAGCCTTGCTGATTTCTCTGTGTTTAGTGAACAAATGAATGAATGGGGAGTAAGTCAATTGTGTTAGAGTTTGGCAGGGTAGGCAGAATCTCATAGGAAGAGTAAAGTATGAGTTATATTTGAAAAGGACGCATCATTAAATAGAGATGTAAAAGGCATAGTAGATAAGCTATACATACAGAATGACCATTAGTGTATTTAATACCCTTTAACTGTGGCTTTTTATTCTCTTACTTCCTTTAAGAAGTTACTTTAATTTTATTTATTTTTTTAAAGATTTTTTAAAAATTTACTCTTAGAGAGGGGAAGGTAGGAAAAGAGGGAGAGAAACATCAACTGGTTGCCTCTCGCACATACCGTGACAGAGGACTGGGCCACAGCCCAGGCATGTGCCCTGTCAGAGAACCGACCTGGCGAACTTTCACTTTGGGGGATTATGCCCAACTGAGCCACAATGGTCAAGGCAAGAAGTTAGTTTTTATATATTTCATTTTTAACACTGAGAAATACAATGAAGAAACAAAAATGCCCCTAATGCTATAATCCAGACAAAATCCCTGTTCGTATTTTGAAAAATAAAAGTAATACATTGGATAGTCCGAAAATGCAAACCATACAAAATGATAAGTGAAAGCCATCATCCCTATTCTTCCAATCTTAATTTTTATAACATTGCCTATGAAGCAGTAATGACACATTGATAAGGACTCAGATGAAAACCAATCTACATATGCAGTCACCATATCACACTTGCTTCGGTTTTCTAGGCAGTGAGTAGTAGTCGGAAGTGATAAAAAGTGGTGAGAGGACATGGGAGACAGCCCAGAACGTTAGCACGACTGCCTGTCAGGCTTGCTTTACTAGTACTACGGCTCATCTGTTTCCACCGACAGAGAAAAAAATAGTGACATCTGTGATATTCAAGCTCACAGAAACAGGGGTTCCATGTACTCTATTTCTCTTAAGATGGGTAGTTCTATCCTATGTGAACATTTTAAAACCACAGTAAGAAATACATATAAATATGCATTGTGTGCTTACTATTGGGGCAGTGGGACACAAGAGTAAAAAGATCTTACCCTCCCTAAGTTCACAGTCTTACCAGGAAGTAAGATGACTGAAGATATTTTTGTTCATAACAATGCTATATATTAAATTCCTACTCAAAACCACAGGAGAAAAATAGAACTAACATCATTTTTGGCATTGTTTAATTCCAGAGGAATTTATCTCCCACATCCCAAGGATCTCAAAACTAATTAAGTTCATATTTTGTCCTTCGTTCTTAAAGAGGGAGGGAAGGACTGTGTTATTAGCACATTTGAGCTTCAGACCATAGCAACATAACATCACAAAATATTTTTTTCCATGAACTTTGAAGTCAAATGCATTAACTCTGAGTATGGCTCCTTAACATACTCCTTGAATAGGTAGGAAAAACACTTTATAACATACTAATGATTTATACACTGAGATACAGAGCATGAAGAAAATAACTGACTTTATCTGTTTAGGATATAGCTTCTGTTTTCCACCTCAACAAACTGTTTCTCCCATTTCCTATGTGATATAAATTCTAATCGACAAAGAGAAGTTACCTTGTAAATCTGTTCCCAGAACACCATGCACATAAATAATCTAGTTTCAAATTCGAGATTCACATTAGTAATCTATTTCATTAAATATCTGATCAAACACATACCAAATTTTTTAAACAAATTGTGTTCACTTCTGTGGACAGGAGGATAATACAGAAACTTAATGAAGTTTCAGAAGATATAAAACATTTTGGGGCCCTGGCGGGTATAGCTCAGTGGATTGAGCATGGGCTGAGAACCAGGCATTGCAGGTTCGATTCCCAGTCAGGGCACATGCCTAGGTTGCAGGCCATGTCCCCCAGCAACCACACACTGAATGTTTCTCTCTCTCTCTCTCTCTCTCTCTCTCTCTCTCTCTCTCTCTCCCTCCCTCCCTCCCTCCCTCCCTCCCTCTCTCCCTTCCCTCTCTAAAAACAAATGAATAAAATCTTAAAAAAAAAAACATTTTGGGAAGGCAATCTAGTATACATACAGATGCTGTCCTATACCAAAAAACCTTTAGGAGTTCCCGTATGCTGAGGTTTCAGAACCTTTTTCTCAGGTGTGCTATGGGGAGAGTGGCTGTTAACCCACAAACAGTTGATAAGGGAGGAAGAAACAAGTCAAAGTGGGAATGAGCCATTTTTTAAAGTGGTGAGGTAAGGTGGGGTAAAATGGGTGAAGGGATTCAAAGTACAAACTTCCAGTTATGAAATAACTAAGTCATGGCGATGTAATGAGCAGCATGGCGACTGTTGTTCATAACACCGTTTTAGGCATCTGAAAGTCACTAAGAGAATAGATCATAAAAGTTCTCATTACAAGAAAAAAAATCCTGTAACTGTGTATGTAGACTTAAACTGTGATCATTTTGCAATATCTACAAATATCAAATCATGTTGTTCACCTGAACTAATGCAATGTATGTCAATCAGTGAGGTATGAGGCACCACAGTAGCGTAGGTGTATACACATTTTCTCCAGACCCTTCCTTCCCCTAACACTTATGTACGGTATAGTCATTACTTAAAAAAAAAAAAAAAAAACACCTGGTTGCATATGTCAATGGAGTTTAATGATACTTTCACTGTATTCCACCACTGTACTCTTTGAAGCTGGGGATGAAAGGGAAGAAAATAAGGAGATTCAGGGTAAGAGCCGTTTGATCCCTTTACCGTCTTCCCCATTTAATGACCTTGAATGTTTGCTCCACACCCACCCAGGCAGAATTTTGGAGATATGCTTCCTAGAAGGGACAAAACAAATGTTCTCTGAGGGGCACAAAAGGCAGTTGGTGGTGGGAATACAGTATTGAAAACTGAAGGGAATTAAGTGAACATATGCACAATTAACGCTGAATGCAGCAACCCCCACCAACGCTCTTCACCCCTTCACCCCATCTAAACAGTGATGGGAAGACTCTGTTTCTTGGTCCATGATACTGGTAGGGAGAAGTTAATCAACAATAGGGACAGAAAGTTCAACCTATAGTAAGGTCCCAAGGCAACCAGCCTATGCGTTTAAACCTTCTACCTTAAAGCTTCCCACTCTTAATCACGAGCAGACATCTATTACTAGACATCAGAGGAAAACTCTAATGTAAAAAAGATCAAAACAGAGAAAAGTAACTTTAGGAGAAAAGAGGCAAATCAACAAAGAAAATTTGGTGAAATGATAAAAGAATACTATGAAAGAAACATTCAAAGAATATAAAAGAAGACCTCCTAGAAAGTAAAGCATAATAGTTAAAAAAAAATTAATAGAAGATAAAGATAAAGAAATCTTCCAGGAGGTAGAGCTAAAGACAAAAACTAGAGAACTATTCCAGGAAGTCCAGCATCAAGACTGACGACAATCAACAAAGAGGAAGACCTAAGAGCTGGGAAACAAAGAGGAAACACAGGCGAGAGGCAGAGTTGCCAGGTAACCAGGAGTATCTCAGGACCACAGCTGTGTATCACACAGAGAGGGGCACCTATCCAGACTGGAGCAGTGTAACTCAAGAGACATATGGAAGGCCATCGCCACCAAAATCTTTGCTGCCATTTATCCTCTTTTCAAAGATAAGAACATAGTGCCAAGGTAAGCCTGGCCATCAGCCTGTCTTGACTGAATGCCAGTGAATTTCTTCTCAAAATACTCACCTGCCTAATGAGCTCAGAACACTCATTTTACCCCACAAAAGTACTGTTTATGCTACAGCTGCAGGCAGGTCACAGTCAACTTAGAAAAAGCCACAGAACTGCTCACTCCCTGTGACCATATTGTTGCCAAATGTCCCAAGTTTGGTCCACACTGAAGCCCTGCCCAACACAATTTCCAAGACTAAGTCCTGACTTTGCTCATGACTTGTATCTACTCTACGAATCTCAGGAAGCTGAAGAAAGTATGGTTCACTGATCCCTGGGGACCCCTGAGACCCTTTCAGGATTCCATGAGGTACAACTATATACTTAATAGTATTAAAGAGTTATTTGCCTTTTTCACCATTTTGACAATTGCTCTGATGTTCCAAAAGCAACAGTGAGCAAAACTGCTGGTACTTTAACACAAATTAAGGCAGTGGCACCAAATTGTAACAGTCCTCATATTCTTCACCATTATATAATCAACGTTAAAAATAATGCCAGCTTTTTTTTTTTTTTTTAATCTTCACCCCAGGGCATGCTTACTGATTTTAGAGAGGGGAGGGGAGAGAACAGGGAAACATCGATGTAAGATGATTGGCCATCTCCCATATGCATCCTGACCAGGGACCAACCTAGGCAAATGCCCAAACTGGAAAGCAAACCCATAACCCCCTTGGTTTACTGGGTCACACACCGACCAAATGAGCCATACCGGCCAGGGCATAATGCCAGCTTTAAAAATGTCCTTGAAAAAAACAAAAAGAAGAAGAATACCCCTGGCCAGTGTGGCTCAGTGGATTGAGCACTGGCCTATGAATGAAAGGGTCACTGGTTTGATTCCCCAAAGGGCACTTGCCTGGGTCGCAGGCCAGGCCCCCACTAAGGGGTGCACAAGAGGCAACCACACATTGATGTTTTTCTTCCTCTCTTTCTCCCTCCCTTCCCCTCTCTAAAAATAAATAAATAAAATCTTTAAAAAAAAACAAAAAGAATATCCTCGATAAAAACATAAAAGTTACTAGTTTTAATAATGCAACCTTTTGGTATGTCTTTTTAAACGTACATGCAATAGTTACCTTCAAAAAAGACACTTGTGTGACTGAGTTGCAAGATGAAATAGCCAGTTTTTGTCATAAAATACCATTTTCACTTGAAAGATTGAATGATAGATTATGTTATTCATGCTCAGATATCAGACAGATTATTTTCTCAAAATTAAATAAAGTGAGTCTGTTACTAAAAACACAACAAAACAGGACAGTATGCATTGTCAGTGATACTAAGTCAAGCTTCCAAAAGAAAACAAAAAATTTGGAAATCATATCAGAGTGAGCCTGACAACTTTGAAAATTTAAAGACTTTTCCAATGGGATCAGTAATGGTATTAACAAGTGTTAATACTAACAAAATTAATGAATTTTAATATATAATAAAATGTGCAAACACCTCCCCATGTAGGAAAAGTCCTAGAAGCCTTAGGTAAGTCCCACTGGAACTTAATGGATAAAAATCCCTCAGTTTTATTTTTTGAATAAAAAAATTCATTCTCGATATATCTCTCTACATAACTGTTAGCTAAGCTAACAAAACCCTCACCCCACCTTATGTAGACTCCATCTTCTTAAAAACAAACCCATTTTACATTCAGAATCTTTATTTTGTCAAATGGGATTGTGTGGACCATAACTCAAACCAAATTCTCATCATATGTATGTTTTGCAAGCAACTAAGAAAAAAATCAGTATAACGTCTGAAGAAGGAATGGATGAGACAGAGTGAGATTGGGTGTTAAATATATAACTGAATCATTTCCATTTTTCTAAAATCTACATTATGAATGTAAATGTTAACTAATTCACAAACTCCAAGATTTGAAGTATTAGAGGAAAAATCTCACTAGCACGGAACACAAATGTTTTTCCCATATTAGTGATCAGAGCACATTTCAATTCATGTTTCAGCTGAGTACTGGTCAACTACGACTTCCATAGCAACTCTTGCTTTGGTATCCTCCAGTAAATTTAAGTTATACTTCATCGAAGTTAAATTTAACTAGCTCAATGATAAATTTAATTAATTGGATTAAATCAAATTTAAGTTATGCTTGAGTTAGGTGATATTGGGGGTCAGTGAGAAAAATGTTTCCAGTAAAGACCTTTGGAGTTATTGTACATTACTCTCGCTGGCCATATGGACATGTTCTTTAGGACTTGTCACCAGGCAACTACAATCAAATTGTTAATAAATAATCCCCTTAAGAATTAACTTGATAATAAAACTGCACCTTTATAAATAAAGTACCAACCGCCCTCTGGTGTTCAAACTAAGATTTCACTGATGAACTAGATGCAATGTAAAGTATCCATCAGAGGACAAAAAAGCCAAGGTCATAAAAAAGCCATTTAGGGTCATTCAAATCAAAGGAGAAATTCTGATTTTGCAAGGTTTTTAAGAAGTCTTCTCAAATCCAAGACAACAGCTATTAATCTGAGCTATCTGATATTTTTGTACAAGTAGGCCAGAGTGCCTACTCACAGTCATCAATGGCAGGTGGGCATGAACAGAATATAAACTTGTTAACATTTTTACTATACTTTTTCAGATTACACTAACATAAAAGGAGACTCAGACTTTTCCCATTTGGTAAAAAATCACCAAATGCTTGAATCAAAATCTTTCTCCAGCATGCATGCCAAGGTTAAATAAGGAAAACCGTCTCTGATTCCCTTTTCACTGACACATATTTTAAGTGGGAAGTACTTTCTAACTATACTTTCTAGTCTATAATTTTTTAATAATTGGATATCCTAGACTGTATTTCTCTTTGAAATTAGAGTCAATAGGAAAATAGGGTTCAATACACAGTAACTGCCATTTTAGTCAAAAAGGTAGATACTAAACCTCTGTGTATTGAGATTTATACTCCTTTAACCGTGTTGTTAGACAGAGAATTTAGACTTTCTTATTTTAATTTGCCAAATAGTTCTCGTTTTATTTGAATTCATTAACATTCTAGAGAAGCAGCTCTCAAAGTGTGGTCTAGGTACCACTGGGAATCCCTAATAGCAAGGTTAGAATTATTTCTTATAATAATATAAGGAAGCTATTTGTCTTTTCATTCTCATTATCGTCCAACTATCCAGTCAGTTTTCCAGAGACTACATGGAATGTGGTAACACACAAGAATGAGTGCAGAAGCAGATATGTAAATCCGGCTGTCTTCTCTTAATACCAGACATTAAAAAGATTTCCAAAAATATAAAACAATGCCACTCCTCCCAGTAATTTATTTTGGGAGTTATTTTTCATTAAAAATGTTACTTATATAATATGTAATAAATTTATTGGTATTATTTTAAATAAATTAATATTTAAAAAATTTCTGAGTTTTAGCCCTGGCTGGCGTAGCTCAGTGGATTGAGTGCAGGCTGTGAACCAAAGCATTGCAGGTTCAATTCCCAGTCAGGGCACATGCCTGGGTTGCAGGCCACGGCCCCCATCAACCGCACATTGATGTTTCTCTCTCTCTCTCTTTCTCCCTCCCTTCCCTCTCTAGAAATAAATAAAAATAAAATCTTTAAAAAAATGGAAAAATGGAAGAATTGAAATCCTTGCAGAAGCAAACTAATTTAAAAAATAAATAAATAAAATAAAATAAAATAAATTTTTCTGAGTTTTAACTTGTAATACTATAAATACCAAAAAATACAAGTCATACAAATAAAGCTCTTTGGGGCCCTCAACTATATTTAAGTATATAAAGGGATCCTGAGATCAAAAGTTAGAGAACCACTAATTGAGAGAGTAGCATAATGAACATGAAAAAAATTAATTTACTCTCAAAGCTTTAATGGAGGCGAGGATGAAACACAAATATCATTTACTAAGAAAAATGCAGGTGATACTCACCAAGTGCATCTTCCATGTCAGTATTAACCAGTTTATGGAGGTAGGATATAGTTTCTAAAAAGAGAAAAAAATAAATATTATGCTTAAAACATGGAATACATCATCTTTTTAAAAAAATAATAAATCCAGTCAGTAACAGTGATTACAGTTTAAAAGTACAACACTACAGAAATGTACAACTTATAAGAACGCTGACAACTAAGATTTATTTTTAAGGGTGTGCAAATCAGATTTATAATATAAAAATTTAAGGATAAGCCCTGGCTGGCGTAGCTCAGTGGATTGAGCGCAGGCTGTGAACCAAAGCATCACAGGTTCGATTCCCAGTCAGGGCACATGCCTGGGTTGCAGGCCACAGCCCCCAGCAACTGCACATTGATGTTTCTCTCTCTCTCTCTCTCTCTTTCTCCCTCCCTTCCCTCTCTAAAAATAAATAAAAATTTTTAAAAAAATTTAAGGATAATTTTCATTTTAAAATGTATTATTGTTTTCCATGAACAACTTGGTTGAGAACTGAACTGAGATGGCAGACATTTGAGAATTGAGGTTTGAATGAGTAACAATCCCCTAAGAAACCTATGGCTCTAAGACTCCATATGCCATAGGTCTCATGGACTCCACACTCAGAAGTCATCTCACAAGTTTTTTTTTAAGATTTATTTATTTTTAGAGAAAGGGGAAGGGAAGGGAGAAACAGAAGGAGAGAAACATCAATGTGCAAGAAAAACATTGATCATTGCTTCTCGCACGTCCCCAAACCAGGGAGGTGGCCCACAACCCAGGCATGTGCTCTGATGGGAATCAAATCAGCGCCCCTTCAGTTAGTGGAGTGATGCCCAACCCACTGCACTGTACCAATCAGAGCTGCACTTGAAGTTTAATGCTGTGCAGTTGCTGTCTTGAAATTCTTGGTAATTTTATTTGTAAATTTGTGTTCTTTAAGTGAAGTCTGATGGGGCAAATGATAAATGTGCTGAGGGCTTGAAGCCTCAGCTCACACACGTGATCTACTCCCCCGTTCTCCCAAGGAGGAGGCTCTTGGCCACACACTTGGGCACCCCCTGGCCATCCTATCCCCGTCTGGGCTGGGAAAGCATGGCACTTTTGGCAGACAGTTTCTCTTGCTCACTCTCAGTCCAGGAATACAAGGCATATAGCTAATATAGTTGGCCCTGTTTGTGGCCATTCATTCAGGTAACGGTAAACTGGGGACACGGTAAACTAGGGAAACTGGGGGGTAACGGTAAACGGGAACACTAACGTTTTGAGGACAGGCTGACATTGACATCTGAAGTATGGAAGTGTCATCATGGACTTTTTTTTTTCCTCTCACTCTTTTTTTTTTCATTTTTAAATATATTTTATTGATTATGCTATTACAGTTGTCCCATTTCCCCCCTTCACTCTCCACCCTCTCCCACCCACATTCCCCCCTTTTAGTTCATGTGTCGTAAGTTCTTTAGCTTCTACATTTCCCATCTATTCTTGCCTTCCCCCTGTCTATTTTCTACCTACCATCTATGCTACTTATTCTCTGTACCTTTACCCACCCTCTCCCCACCCCACTCCCCTGTTGATAACCCTCCATGTGATCTCCATTTCTGTGGTTCTGTTCCTGTTCTTGTTGTTTGCTTAGTTTCTTTTGGTTTTGTTTTAGGTGTGATTGTTAATAATTATGAGTTTGCTGTCATTTTACTATACATGTTTTTTTTTTAATCTTCTTAGATAAGTCCCTTTAACATTTCATAAAATAAGGGCTTGGTGATGATGAACTCCTTTAACTTGACCTTATCTGAGAGGCACTTTATCTGCCCTTCCATTCTAAATGAAAGCTTTGCTGGATAGAGCAATCTGGGATGTAGGTCCTTGCCTTTCAGGACTTGGAATACTTCTTTCCAGCCTCTTCTTGCCTGTAAGGTCTCTTTTGAGAAATCAGCTGACAGTCTGATGGGAACTCCTTTGTAGGTTACTGTCCCCTTATCTCTTGCTGCTTCTAGGATTCTCTCCTTCATTTTTACCTTGGCTAATGTAATTATGATGTGCCTTGGTGTGTTCCTTCTTGGGTCCAATTTCTTTGGGACTCTCTGAGCTTCCTGGACTTCCTGGAAGTCTATTTCCTTTGCCAGAACGGGGAAGTTCTCCTTCATTATGTTTTCAAATAAGTTTTCAATATCTTGCTCTTGCTCTTCCCCTTCTGGTACCCCTATAATTCGGATGTTGGAACGTTTAAAGATGTCCTGGAGGTTCCTAAGCTTCTCCTCATTTTTTTAAATTATTATTTCTCCATTCTTTCCTGTTTGGTTGTTTCTTTCTTCCTTCTGGTCCACTCTATTGTTCTGAGTCCCAGTTTCCTTCCCATCACTATTGATTCCCTGTGCATTTTCCTTCATTTCTCTTATCGTAGCCCGCATTTGTTCATCTAATTTGTGACCAAAATCAACCAATTCTGTGAGCTTCCTGATCACCAGTGTTTTGAACTGTGCATCTGATAGGTTGGCTACTTCTCGGTCACTTAAAAGGATGGGTTCTGGGGCTTTGATCTGTTCTTCTGTTTGAGCCATCTCTCTCTCTCTCTCTCTCTCTCTCTCTCTCTCTCTCTCTCTTTTTTTTGGTCTGGTCGTGCCTGTTACAGTAGGGGGCGGAGCCTTAGGTGTTCACCAGGGCGGGGCACCCCGTTGCTGGGTTGTGACGTCGTATGTGAGGGCAGAGTCGAGAGGGAACAATGGCGGTTACTCTGTTCTCCATGGGACCTCAGTCCCTTCTGTTGCTTCCCCCAAGCAAACTGGGACCCTCTGGTGCCAATTTCCATATGGTTGGGCTTGTGCACACTGTGGGACCCTCCAAGGACCTCTCCTGGGAGGCTGGGTGTCTCTCCCTGCGCCTCAACTTCCACAGACATCCGCAATCAGTGTCCCAAGGCTGTATTTCCCAGCGCTGGCATCCTGAGTTGCGTGCACTGCCTTGCTTTACAATCGCCGCCTCACTGGGTCTGCCAGTGCCACCCCTCTGCTGGGGCCTGCCAGCTGCAGCAAGCATACTCAGGGTCCACCCACTTTGGTCTTGCGAGCCCCAGATGCCTTACACACCCTTGGATGCCTTATGTGCCCGGTCCCAACTCTGCTCTCCGCGCCCAGCTGCCCGACTCCACCCGTCCTACCGGTCTGGATGAACAGGTCTATTTCAACTTCTTGGTTGTCTGACTTCCATTTAAATCAATTTTCTGTCAGTTATGGATGTTATTCTGTTTCTAAATTGTTGTTGTTCCTATCTTGGTTGTGCGTGGAGGTACAGTGTGTCCACCTATGCCTCCATCTTGGCCGGAAGTCAGTGTCATCACCTATGCCTCCATCTTGGCCGGAAGTCAGTGTCATCATGGACTTATGTGGACCAGGAAATAAACTGAGTCCTGGCCCAATACCCAGATGACAGTGGGCCCACTGGGTCTGCGGACCTCCTGGCGATCGCTTCCCTGGTCCCTACATTTATAATTGAAATAGACATATTTGGAAATTAGTGCAATTTTCATTTTGAGTCCTTAGCATGTAGGATACGAGTTATCATACTGGGGAAGGCCAAGTGGAAGGAAACCACTAAGAGCTGCCCTACACCACATGCTAAGATAAGAAATAAAAAAAACAAACAAAACAGTATTGTATCCTGGAGGTAAAGGAGGGAAGATGAGAAAATTAGAGCTATATTCTTTTTTTTTTTTTAATATTTTATGTATTTTTAGACAGAGGGGAAGGGATGGAGAAGAGAAAGGGAAACGTTAATGTGTGGTTGCCTCCCGCGAGTCCGCTACTGGGGACCTGGCTAGCAACCCAGGCATGTGCCCTGACTGGGAACTGAATCTTTCACCCTTTGATTCACAGGCCAGTGCTCAATCCACTGAGCCACACCAGACAGGGCTAGGGCTATACTCTTAAAAGAGGATGCAGGATTCACCGCTGTGGTTGCTGTGGAAACCAGACAAATCCTGGAGGAAGGTAGCAGATTACCACAAACTCAATGTAACAGTTGTCACAAGGTAGCTGCCAGTTTGGTGATCATGGAACACCAAAGATGCCAATATGGTACCTTTTCTAGAGAAGATTAACACAGAAATTGGAGAAATAAACTTTTTCTTTTATCCCTATAAGCCCTGGCCAGGTAACTCAGTTGTTAGGGCCTCAATCTGATACACCAAGGTTGTGGGTTCGACCCCCAGTCAGGGAACATACAAGAATCACCCAAGAATGTACCAATGAGTGGAACAACAAGTTGGTGTTTCTCTCTCTTTCTCTCTCCCTTCCTCTCTCTCTAAAATCAATAAATTTTTAAAAAGAAAGAAAATAGCATCAGAAACAAATCATATTCACAGAGAATGGATTACAACATACATTTAAGGACTACATCAATTTTGGCACCTTTTCACTAACATAGTCCTAAGAGATCTGTACCATCTGGACTTCCTGCAGAAAATCAGAGTAAACCATTCAATTAACAACATCATGCTAATTGAGCTAGGTAAGTGAAATATTGATAGCACATTAAAGGCCTTGTCAGGACAGGGACTCCAAGGGTGAGAGATAAATGCTACAAAGATTCAGATACCAATTACATCAATAAAATTTTTATAGGCCCAGTCACCAGGGATTTGATAGGACATGCCATTCGAGCAAAGGCATCCAAATAAATAACTGAATCTTGTATGTCCCACCATTAAGAAGGAAGCACAACACCTGAGAATACTGCTCCTTTATACTGTGTGACACAAAAAGTTGCCACTTTCGAGAGTAGCCAGAACAGAGAAGGACTCTACAGGCCTAGGTGGTGATGCAAATAACCTGGCAGATCCTGCAGTATTATGGCAAGCCCCAGTGGGAGAATCATTATACAGATCCCTAGGGTTCTACAGCGAGGCCATCCATTTGCAGCAGAAAATTGTATGCTTTCTGCAAAACAACTCCTGGCATGCTTCTGAGTCCTTGTAGATAGGGAACGCCTGCCCATAGTATGCCACGTGACCATTTACCCAGAATCACCCACCAACATGACACGGTTCTGTGAGACTCACCAACTCATAATGTTGGGTGGGCCTGGCAAGAATCCAGCCTAATGAAAGTGATACATCCAGTTTCAAGCCCAAGCAGTACTAGAAGTCACAAGCGTTAGCAGACAGCCCCAAAACTCATATCATCTGCCACTATTGCATAAGCACCATTCCCTCAGCATATACCTTTGGCCATATGAGGGCCTAAACAGCCGGCTGACAAAGAAAAAACCTCACCTTTTCTACAGATGGTTGTATGTGGGCACAAATCAAACATGTAGTATCTGCAATGGCACTGAAAGACAGTGCTAACGGAACCCCCCTCCCCCCCGAAGAGCAGAGCTTAGGGCAGTACACCTGACTGCGTACTTTGTGTGCTTTGCAGTTAAAACATACCCAACTCACAGACAAATGTCCTGACATATTGGTCAGGGGAGAAAAATTGGAAAATCGGGCGAGGAGGTCTTAAGATAGAGGGATGTAGAAGGTCGTAAAAATAGACACACTTGATGCCCTGGCTGGTGTGGCTCAGTGGACTGGGCACCGGCTTGTGACCGGCTTGTGAACTACAGGGTCGCCGGTTTGATTCCCAGGCAGGGCACATGCCTGGGTTGTGGGCAAGGCCCCCAGTGGGGGCACATGAGAGTCAACCACACATTGATGTTTCTCTCTCTCTCTTTCTCCCCCACTAAGCCTCTGTGTAAACATAAAATAAATAATCTTAAAAAAAAAAGAATAGACGCATTTGAAGACCTCTGTAACCTATGTTAACAGTCATCTGAGAACATCTACCATGAAGGAGGCACTAAACAAACAAGTAGGCAATGACCCAACCAGTTTTCATCATCCATCTCTTACCATGGCCGAGTGCTGACAAACGGGCTCATGAAAGAAGGTGATCATCTGCAGTGAGCGTGTGCTTCTTCCCACTCCCTGGCCAGCGGCCTACCGACCTCCCTCTCCTGTGTCCCGGGTCTAACCCGTCTCTTCTTCTTCCTTCACCTCAGGTGGAATCACTGCCAAGATGCAGATTTTCATGACCATCACTCTCGAGGCTGAGTCTTTGGACACAACAGAAAATGTAAAGGCCAAGACCAGAGTAAGGAATGAACTCCTCCTGATAAACAAAGACTGATCTTTGCTGGCAAGCCACAGCAAGATGGACATACTTGGTCTGACTACAACATTCAAAAGGAGTCCACGCTTCATCTTGTGTTGAGACTTTGTGCTGGTGCTATGAGAAGGAGAAGTCTTACAACCCTCCCAAGAACAGGCATGAGAGAAAGAAGGTTAAGCTGGTTGTACTGAAATACTACAAAGTGGATGAGAGTGGAAAAATCAACTGCCTTCGTCGGGAGTGCCCGTCAGATGAATGCAGTGCTGGAGTTTTTATGGCCAGCCGCTTTGACAGACATCACTGTGGCAAATGTAGTCTGACCTATTGTTCCAACAAACTGGAAGACAAATAATTGTATGTAAGTTAATGAAAGACATGAATTTAAAAGGAAAAGTTGGCCACGGTGGCAGAGAAATACACTATACATGGATTACACAGTTACCTATGAACTGCACATGAATCCGACTTACCACAGAAGCTCAAGCTACTGATGCTACCAGAAGTCCAATGGCCAGCAACAGAGACCTACACTAAGCTCCCAATATGGCACAAGTTTTTTTTAATACTCAACTAAAAATATTTTTATTAATTTCAGAGACAGCGGAAGGGGGAGAGAGGAAAAAAAAAACATCGATGTGAGAGAAAAACATCAATCTACTGCCTCCTGTAGATGCCCTGAGGATTGAACCTACAACCTTTTGGTGCATGGGACAATGTTCCAAATAACTAAGCACCTAGCCAGGGCTAGCACCATCTTCTAAGGAAACCAACCAGCTACTTTATGGCAAGTTGATTTTATATATATATTGCATCCTGGAGGCCAACACTATTTTGTCACAAAATACTACACTGAGTTGGTGCTTCAGCTGTGCCTTCATCAGGCCATTCCAGTCCTCTTTTAAGTTAGCAGCTTAGCAGAGATGCTTACAGCTTAGCAGCTTAGCTTTAAATTAGCTTAAGTTAGCAGAGATGATTCTATCTACCATGCCACCACTAGATCCCATGGGCTGGTCCCTCTCCTGCACTTATTAGAAAGTAAGTCCCCTGTCATGAAATGATGTTGTGTGAGAAGATGCTTACTGGTAGATTAAACACTTCCCAATGTCACACACAGTGTTCACTGCACAGCCATAGGGCTGCGAAAGATAAACCTACACCCAGAATATGTCCCTATTCCTTTAGGGATAAATTATTCACCCTTCCAGGGTTTGAGGGGCCAAATACAATTGACCCTGCAACTCAAGGATTTGGGACACCAACCACCTGCACAGTTGAAAATCCACATAAAACTAAGTCATAGCCCTTACTGTACACGAAGACCCAACCTTGGACTAAAATGTTTTAAAACAAAAAAAAAGTATAGCAACTAGTCTTGTATGTTCTTAGAAGGTTTTTCACCATTTAAACTGCGAAATGGTTTTTTAAGACCACGTAAAATTTCAACTAGATTACAAACAAATGGATGCTGACAGCAAGGCATTTCTAGAAAAAGCAGCAAACCCGACAGGTGAAGGGGCGCGTCTCAGCGTGCAAACACCAGAAAGTTGCTGCCACCATAAAAAAATGGCAGGGCAAGGAAGAAAAGGCAGTCAAGTCCTTGGACACTGCCCCTCTTTTCCCTACTCCCATATACTCTCCATCCTCGTCCCAGTACTGTTCCATACCCTCTGCCACCACCTCCAAGTTCTAACACCTCTCCGAAGTTCCCTTCTGGCTCTGTAAACTCAGAAAAAGGTAAGGAAATACATTAGTCACTTTCTTATTCCATGAAAGCACTAATTAGATGTAAAGCTAGCCAAACAACAAATTAGCTAAATTACTTAATCGAACTTTAAAAATATTGTTTTGTATAATACTGCTTTGAACTAAACATGACATTCATAAATACAAGGATGTGCTGGGCCACACAACATAAGCAAAAGAGGATTTAACAGGACAACTATGTTTTTACTGCCTAACCAAAAGCATCTGCTTTTTTAATATCAAGTAGACTTTTAAATGAAATTTTAGAGGCACAGAAAACACTTGAGTGTCTGGTTTACATTTAACTGGTGGCTATGATAATATCCATACAATCTAAGGCAAATAAAAAAATCACTTCAGTTTTATTTTGTATCTGTACTACCGAAAGTCCTGGTCTACAGTTTACCTAACAGGTATTAAATGTTCTTGTTGCTAATGGTACCTGTAGTTCTGCTGGCATTAATATTAGTGTATGAGAATTGTGAAATACACCTATGCCCTTGTTCGCTTTAGCAAAATCCTTCATATGTATTAGTTCCTCAACTTTAATAACTGTGTTTAGGTCAATCCAGTTAAAGAAACGCAGAACCATGCACTACGGGCTAATAACTTCTCATATTAAAAGCAAAAATGCGCCCTGGCTGGTGTGGCTCAGTGGACTGCGGGCTGGCCTGAGAACCAAAGGATCATCAGTTCAATTCCCAATCAGGGCACATGCCTGGGTTGCGGCAATGTCCCCAGTATTACTATTAAGGAAAGTGCAAGAGGCAACCACACATTAATGTTTCTCTCCCTCTTTCTCCTTCTTTTCCCCTTTCTCTAAAAACAAATAAGGAAAATCTTTTAAGAAAAAAAAAAGGGTATTAGTACAATATGATATGTGTAAATAATGGAAATACAGGTAGCAAAGAAAAAGGTTCCCTCCTTTGTTTTAACCATATGAGAAGTAGGGCTGACCTTTAAGTATTGTGAGAGCCCACCCCACTGCTTGATTTTAGCTCCAGAACAAAACTCAGCAGATTTTGGCTCCATCATGATTCTGCACTTGATCAAAATACATACGTCTAAAAACATGATCAGTCCTGGCTGGCGTAGCACAGTGGTTTGAGCGCAGGCTGCAAACCAAAGGGTCTCTGGTTTGATTCCCAGTCAGGGCACATACCTGGGTTGTGGGTCAAGTCGCCAGTGGGGGCCACGTGAGAGGCAACCACACACTGATGTTTCTCTGTCTCTCTTTCTCCCTCCCTTTACCTCTCTAAAAATAAATAAATAAAATAAAATAAACCATTATCAAGATAATGAGCCCTGACTGGTGTGGCTCAGAGGGTTGGGAGTTGCTCTGCAAAGCGAAAGGTCACTGATTCCATTCAAGTTTCAGGGTACATGCCTGAGTTGCAGGCCAGTCCCTGGAGAGGCAACCAATCTCTCCCTCTCTTTCTTCCTCCTTTCCCCTCTCTCTAAAAATAAATAAAATCTTTTCTTAAAAAAAAGATAATGAAGCCACTTGACATTGACAGAGAAGGGACAATAAAAATATTATTTCCATTTATTCCTTGGATTTGACTTAAAAGCATATCATCAGAGAAATAAACACAATTAAACAAACAATGTATCATCTGCTCTTCCAGAGACCTGCTATTGTTCACAGGTGCTACTACCTTAATATAAGGAATAAATGCTGTAATCTCCATGTATGTTTATTATGTCACTAAATCATCCACCCTTTGGAATGGAAACTGCAGAGCCATAGAAAACCTCTTCAGTTTCCTAAAATGAGGTTTTTTTTGCTATTTCTGAACTACTTTTGTTAATACTCTGCACAGAAATTTGATAGCTATAAATAGAATGAATTCATGACTTCCTTTGTTTTTGCCTTATCACAAAGAAAATGAAACCTTATAAAGAGATTTACAATCATGCTTAGTTAAGTTTTACAAATGTCTTTTTTAAAAAGTCTGTTCAAAAAAAGTTACACTCAAAAAAGTTTTACTTTTAAGTACAAGTAATCGATATGTAACATATTAAGAATAAAGACACAAAAATGGTACTAATTTTCCTTTCAGGGAAAACTGTGCTCTCCTCCTTCTAGTTAAACACGGTCCTCAGTGACCACTGTGGGGCATGAGTCATCTCTTCAAAACAAAGGTGTGGCTCATTGATAAGCAGAAGTTCTCTCGGGAAACACCAACAGTGTGTTAGAAACACCACCGGTGTATCAGAAAGAACACTGCTTTCAGGAAATATTCGTACAGATCTCAGCAAGGGCAACTCGTCACCAGTGAGCACGACAAAATTTGCACCCAGAAAAATGTGACGGCTGTTTCTTTCTGGCATTATTTACATTACATTCTAAGAAACTGCTCCAAAACAAACATACTTTTTTAAAAATTATTTTTAAGATTTTATTTATTTATTTTTAGAGAGGGAAGGGAGGGAGGGAGGGAGGAAGAGAGAGAGAGAGAGATCAATGTGCGGTTGCTGGGAGACATGGCCTGCCACCTAGGCATGTGCCCTGACTGGGAATCGAACCTGCGATGCCTGGTTCGCAGCCCGTGCTCAATCCACTGAGCTATACCAGCCAGGGCTCAAACATACTTTTTAAAAGCTATGGCATTCAGTAATGTAGCAGATCTTTTTAAAAAACAAATTTGGTAGCAAACATTAATTATGATAATACTACTTGTTAAATCTCCAAATGTAATTCTATCCCAACTAAAAATGCAAAGAAACAAAATTCCTATTTGTTGTCAACTTGACCTTTTAAAATAGTTTTGTGATTAAGACACATGAACAGATAAATGGAAATGATAACAGGGAATTCACTGAAGTACAAATGTCTAATAAACAAGAACATATGTTCAACCTGATTACTAATAAGGAAAATGCCAATGTAAAATGAGTTGTTTTGGTTTTTCCTGCCTATCGGAATAGCTAAAAGTATGAAGATTTAAAATATCAAAATGGGGGAAGAAATGGGAAAAAAGAGATATTGATAAAAAAGCATAAGACGAATAAATTCTGGAGACTGAATGAACAGCATGGTAACTATAGTTAATAATAATATACACTGTACATGAAATTTGCTGATAGTAGGGCTCAAATGTTCTCAACATACACAAATAGTAACTGTACGAGGTGACGTTTGTTAATTAGCTTGACTGTGTTAATTATTTCACAATATATATATACACATCGAAACATCACATTATGTACCTTAAATACATACAACTTTTATTTATCAATTAAAGCTCAATAAAGCTGGAAAAAATAAAAACAAAAATAAAATATCCAGTATTTGTGATATTTTTTTTTAAACATTTTATTTTTTTTTAAGATTTTATTTATTTATTTTTAGAGAGGGAAGGGAGGGAGAAAGAGAGAGAGATAGAAACATCAATGTGTGGTTGCTGGGGGACATGGCCTGCAACCTAGGCATGTGCCCTGACTGGGAATCGAACCTGCGATGCCTGATTCGCAGCCCGCGCTCAATCCACTGAGCTACACCAGCCAGGGCCAGTATTTGTGATATTTAATAAACAAATAAATAAATGATGTTAATGTACAGAAAAGTATACTCTCATAAATTGAATCAAAATGTAATTCAGCACAGGCTGGTGTGTCTCAGTGAATTGAGCGCTGGCCTGCGAACCAAAGGGTCGCCAGTTCAATTCCCCGTCAGGGCACATGCCTGGGTTGCAGGCCAGATCCCTGATTGGGGGCATGTGAGATGCAACTAGTCTATGTATCTCTCATGCATTCATGTTTCTCCCCCTTCTTCTCCCTCCTTTCCTGTCTCTCTAAAAACAAAAACGAAAACAAACAAAAAAAACCACACTAGCATATACTAAAGTTTTTTATTTACCAAATCCATTAAACCTGTTGTTATTAATTCCTAAAGTACCCTGAAGAGAGTTAAATGCTGCTCTTCTACTTCAGAGAGCCCTAATTTTCTACAAAATAAAACAAATATAAGTACAAAGAGGAGATAGTTTTAAAAAATAAAGTAGAATAGCAGTTATCAGGTGCTGCGGGAGGAGGACAATGTTGATTTACTATTTAGTGGGCACAGAGTTTCTGTTTGGGATGATGAAAATGTTCTGGAAATGGTTAGTGGTGATGGCTGCACAAACTGTGAATGTACTTAATTTCACTGAACTATATACACTTTAAAAAGGTTAAAATGGTAAGCTATACCACAATAAGAAAATATAAAGTGTGCAAAGATTAATGCAAAGAAACAGACTTCTCTTTTACCTCCTGTCACAGTATGCAAAGATACGTTCATTTTCTTTATTTTTTATTTTATTGATTATGCTATTACAGTTGGCCCATTTTCCCCCTTCACTCCCCTCCACCCTGCCCATCCCCTCCTACCCACATTCCCCCCTTTAGTTCATGTCCATGTGTCATAAGTTCTTTAGTGTCTACATGTCCCATACTATTCTTACCCTCCCCCTGTCTATTTTCTACCTACTGTCTATGCTACTTATTCTCTATATCTTTTCCCCCTTCCTCCTCCTCCTGTACGAGGTGACGTTTGTTAATTAGCTTGACTGTGTTAATTATTTTATTTATTTTACTGTTCATATTTTTAATCTTCTTTTACTTAGGTAAGTCCCTTTAACATTTCATATAATAAGGGCTTGGTGATGATGAACTCCTTTAACTTGGCCTTTTCTGAGAAGCACTTTATCTGCCCTTCCATTCTAAATGAAAGCTTTGCTGGATAGAGCAATCTGGGATGTAGGTCCTTGCCTTTCATGACTTGGAATACTTCTTGCCAGCCCCTTCTTGCCTGTAAGGT
>PVIA01013935.1:0-29361 GCA_004024845.1 Tonatia bakeri
GGAAACCAAGGCTCAGACAGGCCCAGAGACTTGGGCAAGGTCACAGAGCTAGCTGGATGGAGAGCCAAATGTAACTCAACCCGAGAACTCCTGATTCCCAGCCTCCCACTTCTCAAATAGACATACAAAGCACCTGGACATCGTGTTAAAATGCATGTTCAGAAGGAGTGGAGAAAGGCCTGACATTCTCCATTCCTAACAAATTTCCAGGTGTTCCTATACTGCCGGTCCATGGACCACACTTGGAGCAGCAAAGTTCTGCACAAGGCTGACTGAAAGGGATCCTTAAGGATCCTTCAAGGGATCCTTAAGTTTCACCTCTGATCATATCAAGGCTTAAATTCTCCACTTCGACCCAACAAATCCTTTAAGACCAGCATGCATTTAAAACAATATCTATTATTATTTTAACATTCATCAAATACTTATGTGCCTGAATTATTCCCAATGCTTACATGTATTATCACATTTAACCCTCAGACTATGAAAGGGATTCTATTATCATCCCAATTTCACAGAAAAAGAAGCTGAGACTCAGAGAGGTTAAGCAACTTGTTTAAAATATTGCAATTCTAATCCCTGTATTTATATGTTGATTTGGTTGTATTTATCTAAATAAGAAGGCAGGAAATCATAAGCATTTTGCAAATTGCATTGTTTGATTTATCTGGAATAGGAAAAATACTTCTATGAATGAACATTCAAAGTGACATTAATAGAGATCATTTTATTGTAGGAAAACCCAGACAACATCCCTTTTTACCATATTTGAAAAACCTCCCCACCACATTTCCTAGTATAAATTTTGTGTAGTGTGAAAAAGAGGGTTGATTAAAAGGAAACACTTATTTCTATGATATCCTCCTTGAGGAACAAAAGGTGACTATTCTCATTTTCACTAATATACACTTCTCTTAAATACCTGAACTAATTAAACTCGTTATTCAGTTAGTACATCAATTAACACAATACAATTAACCGAAATTGTAGTGCTATTCATTAAGGTAAATACTTGTACTAGGTCCAAGGGGAAATAACACATTCACAAAATGTATGCTGTCAGTTTCATTTGGCATCATCTGTAATAGAAACTACTACTGTGTTGAATTTAGAATTTAGTTATTTTGATTGATAGATAATGTTTTTAAATAAAGCTATGGACAAACCTTTTTCATTCTAGGACATATTTCTTAACCTTAATCTGTTATCCAATTACTCTTCAAATAATTGGGTGCCAGAAATTGCTTTGAGAATATTACTTGCATTATGTCATTTGATTCTCTTTTTACCTTCTCTTACAAGTATGAGTTGTCCCAATTCACAAAGGGGAAACCTGTCTAAATACATGCCTGGGAAGTGAGAGAGGTTTCATCCCTTTTTAATCAGGTTTCTTTAAACCAGGTTTCTGATTCCAAAATCTGGGAAGTGTCAGCTTGCTTCCTATGTCCTTGCCTCCACTTAGCGGCAGTCTGGCAAATACCATTTGAAGTTATAAGACTAATGCAAACATAATCCTTTTAGTTTTCACAATAAGTCAGGTAAAGTTCTAATTGCTAATATTAAGTCAGTGTACAAAACTAAATTCCTGTCTCAGATGCAGAAAACAAAAAACTTCTAGATCAATAGAAACATATCCTTTATATGGTTTGTTGTTTATCTACCTGCTTGGCCAAGCCCAGAGTCCATCTGTCAGATTGCTGGACTCAATATAGTGTGTTTTTTCACTTCTGAGTCCCCACTGTCTGACTCAGTATTGTTTGTTTAATGAATCAGTATATGAATTAGACACCTAGATATGCAATGTAGTTGCCCTTCTTAAAAGGGCAATAACTGATGTCATATTGCCTAAGTCGAATCCTGGAAAACTGCTTACTAATTTTTTCTTTCAAGTAATGCATTTTCTCTATGCTTTAATATGATAATTTGCAAAATAGTATAAGAATGCAGTAAAATATAGGCTTTAATAATGCATCAGTGAATCAGCACATTGAAACCATTAAGTTCTTAGTTAATGTGAGACTGGAGGCATCTAGTCACCTAGGAGTCACACTCAGCTACAGCACAATGCAAAGAACACTGGACTTGAAATCAGAAATGAGACTCTGTAAATTACCCATTGTATGACTTTAGTCATGGCTGTTAACTTTTCCAAACCTAGGGTTTTATAGTACAAAATTATATAAATTGATATCTACTGCTGAGAAAATTTTTGTTGTGGGGATTAAGTGCAAAATGAATCATTCATTTATGTACTCATTCAAGAACTATTTATCATACAGCAAATATGATAGGTGATAGTCACTTTCTTATGTATTGGGAATATAAAAGATGTAGTCACACTCTTAGGATATTTATGGTGGACAGTTATTTAGTTTTTATGAATGCTTTCTCCTTCATTCAGTTTGCTTTTGATATATCAGGTGAGGATGGGGTGAAATATTTAAGGAGTGACCTGTACAGCTACAAAATAAAATAAGGTAGTTCATATGTAACTGTATCAGGTGGGAATTATTTTTTTTTAGTCTTTTAGCCAAAATATGAAGATTTCTTCTTTCTTGCAGCCTAAGGAATTATTTATTTTAAATTTGCAGCCTAAGGAATTGTTTATTTTAAAATTTGGGCTTTTACATAAACTTTGTTTTCTACACCACTTCAAATTATTTCAATGACACATCTAAGTATTCATGTTTAGAGTTTAAATATATGTACAACATATAATATCTCCCAACAGTGATATTAAATCTGTAGGGGAGGCTCTGCAGAAACTAGAAGTAGTCAGTATTTGTTTTTGACTTTCTGCAGATCAAATTTTCTTTTGTTGCTAATGCAACAAAAAATGACCTTTAATGAATAACTTTGATGACAACAAAGGAATCTAGCATGTTGTGAGATAAGACACACATGTTTTTTGGACATCACTCTAGAATTTAGTTTGTATTATTCTTATTTTATTATATTGATTATGCTATTACAGTTGTCCCAATTTTTCCTTTGCCACCCTCCACTGAGCACCCCCCAATTCCCCTCTAGCAATCCCTACACCATTGTTCATATCCATGTCTCATTGAATAAGTTCTTTGGCTATTCCATTTCCTATTCTGTACTTTATATCCCTGTGACTATTCTGTAACTACCTTTTTGTACTTCTTGCCCCCTACCTCTTCACCCATTCCCCTACACCTCACTGCTCCCATCTGGCAACCATCAAAATGCTCTCCATATCCATGATTCTGTCTCCATCCTTCTCGTTTGTTTATTTTGTTTTTTAGATTCAATTTTTGACAGGTATGTATTTATTGTCATTTTATTGTTCATAGTTTTGATTTTCTTTTCTTAAATAAGTCCCTTTAATGTTTCCTATAATAATGGTTCGATGATTCTGAACTCCTTTGGTTTTTTTCATGTCTGGGAAGCTCCTTATTTGCCCTTCAATTCAAAATGATATCTTTGCTGGGTAGAGCAATCTTGGCTGTAGTTCCCTGCTTTTCATGACTTTGAATATTTCTTGTCAGTCCCTTCTAGCCTGCAAATTTTCTTTTAAAAATCATCTGACAGTCTTATAAGAACTCCCCTCTAGGCAACTAACCACTTTTCTCTTGCTGTTTTTAAGATTCTCTTTTTACTTTAACCTTTGGCATTTTAATTATGATATACTTTGGAGTGGGCCTCTGCATCCATCTTATTTGGGATACTCTGTGCTTGCATGTCTATTTCCTTTACCAAATTAGGGAAGTTTTCTTTCATAGTTTTTTTTTTTTCAGATAGATTTCTGATTTCTTGCCCTTTCTCTTCTCCTTCTGGCACCCCTATGATATGAATGTTGGATTGCTTGAAGTTGTTCCAGAAGGTGCTTATACTATAAAAAATTTTATAATCCATATCAGATTTGATTTTTCAAGGACAGAATTTTAAAACTTGTTAAAATTTTGAAATTGTGCATGGCCATTCAGAAAACTTCTAGGAATAATGATCTCTTAAGATCATAAACCTCATTGTCCCATTTCTTCCAAACATAACTAAGTATCTGTGGGTATATTTGTATTCAAATGTTACACATGAACATGCAATCCTTTTACTAGTGGCTTCCTACAGATACAATGAACAAATGCATGCTAAAGCATATTGTAACATACTAATTCTAGCAGTGTCAGTCACAGCAATCCAGCTGGGACATCAAATGTTTTCATAACAGATAAGCATATTCACATCCTACAAACAATGATGCAAGGATTCTCACACAAGCAGACATACAGACTGTGCCTAGACCTCTCATGCCCATGCATCCTCATGTCCACAACTTCACTCCTCACTAGGATGCCATCATGAGAAAAGTTTAGCATAAAATTATAGAATTTTATGCCCTGGCTGGTGTAGCTCAGTGGATTGAGCGCGGGCTGTGAACCAAAGTATCACAGGTTCGATTCCCAGTCAGGGCACATGCCTAGGTTGCAGGCCACGTCCTCCAGCAACCGCACATTGATGTTTCTCTCTCTCTCTCTTTCTCCCTCCCTTCCCTCTCTAAAAATATAAATAAATAAAATCTTTAAAAAAATTATAGAATTATTATGGAGGATTGAAAGAAGACATTTTGATTCACAGTGATTGCATTTCATGTGTCATAACCATGAATTTGGCAAGTCCTTATTGGGACATATGTTGATTTAACTGGGCGGCCTCATGCTACTTAATTAAACCCTGAGGAAATCTGACTAGCTGTGTGGAAAGAACAGCATAGCCAAGTATACTATTTTACTATTCTTTTTCCTATTTCTTAACCACCTAAAAATTTCATCTTTAGTGATAGTGTTTGTGGACCATCAGGTTACCCCACAGGCATCACTATTCAAAAGGAGAGCAGCTATCAAGCCCAAAGGATTTTCCCAGGAATCTGTTCATTAGACGATGCAGTACACAGATGAGTTACAAATGTGGATTTGAACCCAAAATTTTTACAGAGATCAAAGCATATGCATTAGTCTTTCTACACTTCACACTACATTTTGAGACTTGAAGCCCAATACTTAAAGAGATTTTGCTTATCTGTCCTTTCGGTAACATTTTAAAAGCCCTACAGGTAGAATGGACCTGAGTTAACTTGTTAAATGCAAATATGGCATATGTCATTTGTATTTAAATGAGTTTAACATGCTGCAATGTTACCTAGAGGTTTGCTTTCCAAATGAGTATGAAGAATATTTTAATGAAGTCAGCTGCAAGAAAAAAATAATCTTTTTTTAAAGAGATTGTATAATTGGTTTAATGCATTAAACTTCATGGAAACACTAATATTAAGAAAAAAGAAAAGTGAAATTTTATGTGTTTGACCAATTTATTAATATGTTAAAATTGTAACTTCAGTCAAAATTTTTATCAATTTGATTTTTTCTCCAACATAATATGAAAATAATTTGTATGTCCAATTGCCACTCCCATCTTTGCTTATGAGCATTACTGTCTCCCCTTTCTGGCCCCTCTCTTCCTGCCTGTTTGTTTCATTCTCTTTGGCCTTCGCATACTTAGTGAGAAAATGGAAATATTCAGATTGAAACTAGTTTCTTTTACCACCATGAAAACAAAGAATCCCGTAATGTCTATACTGTCACTATTCGCCGACTTCTTTTCAGTTATAGTGCAGAGCTATCCTTGCTCTGACCTATGGGCAACCGCTACTCCTTTTGTTCACCAGATTATCAGCGTCCTACTCAAGTATGTTCACATGGTAAGATTTTTTAGCTTTCCAGCCCCACCCAAGACTCACTCTTTATTGGATTATTTGCTTTATGCTAAAAACAAGATATACTATTAACCATCTTTTCAAATTCTATTACATCCCTCTTTAGTTCTTAAGCTTTTCCTTTCCTCTTCTTAGAAACTTAAAAAAAAATGTGCATTTTCTGTCTCCGTGTCCTCAAATCTTCTATCCTTAACTTGCTACAAGCAGTTAGTATTCCACCACCTGACGGCTATTAAGGTTGAATATGCCCCTGATTTTCCATATCAAATGATTGTGTAACAGTCACCATCTTAAAACTGGGCATTTTGAAGCTTGGTTGATTAGTCCTTGTGCTTTGAAATACTTTTCTTCATTTAGCTTCTGATACAGTTTTGAAGTCTCCTTTACCTTCCCTCATCTGAGTCCCAAGATTCAGTGTTTGAGCTTTCTTTTTTCTATTTATAATTTCTTAGTATGATACATATTCTTACCCTATGTATTAAAATGCTTATACATGTTTATTACCTCTGTGTTCACATTTCAAAAACTAACAGGTCTCTTGAGGTTCAGATCATATGTTGAACTTCTTGTTTGATATATCCTCTTGAATATTCAATAGTTATATAAAACTTAATTTGTATTATTATCCTAGCTTGCCCCTTTCAACCCAAACCAAGCCTCACCTTCCAATCCACCTTCCAATCGAACTAATTGCTATATCATTCACCCAGTGTTTATATCACAAGCCAAGGACTTAGAAATCATCCTTAATTGTGTTTATTTCAATCCTGACGTTTTATTTTTCTACTCATTCCATATTGGATCAACCTCCTGAATATATCCTGACTGTATCCATTTTTTTTTCTTGTAAGTCATAGGACTTTAATTAGAGCCACTGCATGCTATTGTGCATATTGCATGTAGCAGTCTTTTTTGTGTGAGAAAAATAACATGACAAGTTTTATTAGTGGTTGAAATCCAGACATCCATGAGCCCAAACAACAGAATTATCAGTTTGTAATACATTTTTCCCTTGAATTCACTTTTCCCTTCTTTTATTTATTTTTGTGTAAATATAGTTGGTATACAATATTATATTAGTTTTAAGTATACAATATGGTGATTTGACACTTTTACACCTTACAATATAATCACCCTACTAATTCTAGTATTTACCTATCACTGTGCAAATTTATCACAATATTATTGACTGTATTCCTCTTTACCATTTATGTAGCCCCTTACCCCCACCCCTCTGGCAACTGTCCATTTTGTCTGTTTCTATGAGCCCATTTTTTTTTCCCCCACCTGGGCGGGGGGTGTTAATTTTACACATAAGTAAAAGCATGTGGTATTTGTCTTTCTCTGTCTGGCTTATTCCACTATTTCACTTAGCATAATACCCTTTAGGTTCATCTATGCTTTTGAAAAAGGCAAGATTTTATTCATTTTTTATTGCCATGTAATATTTTGTGTACTTCTATCGATGGATGACTAGGTTGCTTTCATATCTTGGTTATGGTAAGTAATGTTGCAGTGAACATTATATAGGGGTACATCATCTTTTCAAATTAGTGTTTTTCAGTTTGGGGGGGGTAAATGCTCAGAAGTGGAATTACTGGGTTGTATGGCAGTTATAATTTTTAGGTTTTTTGAGGTATTTTCATACCATTTTACATTGTAGCTACACCAATTTCCAGTCCTATAAATAATGTAAAATCCTGCATTCCTCAAAAATTTTTTTCTGCCTGCACACATCTTAAAAATTAAATATTCCAAATTGAGTGTAAAGAATCATATTAGAATCTCTATACTCTTCCATGCTTTATTTGCCATCAAGAACTTTCACTAGTCCTTTTTAATTAAGACTCAACTATCTTTGTTTATATTAATGCTCATCTAATTCTGACCCTCCATAAGCTCATACCTGGATCATTTAACAAATTAATTTCCTATCAGTAACCTCTTTCTTCCTCAATGACATTTCAAACAAATACACTTTTTTTTAATACTGAAATTATAGCTATCCTTCTTAATGACCTATTGCAAATTTCAGCTGCAAGAAGATTAAATACAAGCTATTCTATCTTCAAGTTATTCCAGAATCTGGGTATATTTTACCTATCCAAACTTAACTGCTAATTTTCTGCAACATATTGCAGGTAACATGATAAATTGGGAGGCTTCAAGCTATATACCTATATTATTTTAGTCAATTTCCATGACATGAGGCGTCAAACAGGCTAAACTCTTTCTAAATAAACTTGAATTTGACATTTTAATTATTCTCAGTTTTCTTTGATATAACAAGGTTAATATTTATTTCTATCATAATTTAGGGGACACAATTCTAATAGTATTTCAATTACAACCTTCACAAAACTTTTCCTATTTATGAAAAGGCACAGAGTCTGTTTATAATATATTATGGTATTACAATTATTTCCTCACATTGCTTCATTTTCTCTATGTAATGTTAAGCTTCTCCAAAAGATTTTAGGTCCCTTGAGAACAGAGAGCTTGCTTTATACTTCTCTTTTGTGCCTAGTGTTGACCAAGTAGCAGAAGATTGTAATCCTCTGTTCAATTGAACTGAATTTGTTTTGCCTTAAATCTGTTACTCACCATTCCACTGACAGCTTGCTACTAGATGAGACACCGTGCCCTTATTACAAATGTTTTTAAATGGAGTCGTGGATCAGGGCTTCCAGATGCTGCTTTAATTGGAGTCCTGAACTCTCTGAACCATAGTCCCTAGAAAATAGCATCTTCCAAAAACCTCATTTAAAAGATACTTTCATTTTGTAATGGTTACCACATGTAAAATCAAGTGAAAGAGTGGAATCTTCGTATAAAAACCTGTCCTCTACTATGCCATGTTTTCATTCTTTGGCATGAAAGAATGGGGCATGGGAAATAATTAGTGGTCTTGGAGCCACCTATAAATAACTAGATTTTTAAAGCTCGATATCAGTTAATAAAACATTCTCATGTATTGAATTCCTGTATTTCTATCATATATATAAATAACTTTAAAAATATAATAAATGAATTTTCATGTAGGCTATCAGCAACAAGTATGTTGTTTTCCAAGGAGAGCCATGTATTAAACAAATCCTAAGATATTATAATTTTTTAAAGGATGAAGACAAATAAAAGAAATTCAGTGACTGATTAGCATTTTGTATAATTTTCTGTCCAAATTACTAATTTTATTTCAATTTTAATATTGTTAGCTAATCGCTGCAGTGCGGGTTTTCATGGTTGACTTACATTGCCATGTGCAATTTGCTTGACTTCAGACGCATACCATACTGTTTGAGCAATTATGTACTTAACTCACTGAACCAGATAGTAAAATGGTTTAATTTTTGCACATTTTACAAATGGAGCTACAAACTTTATTGATCAATCAGCATATTTCAGTGTTTCAGTTTTATGTGCATTGGTGAATGAGCCATATACTTTACAAGAATAGCTTTCTATGTTTCTGGAACTTAGCTGCAAACTATCCTAGCCAAAAGAAAGACCTTATTCTGGTTCACTTAAAATGCACAATGCCTCGTTGTTATTTCGTACTTTACTGGGAGTTACAGTGTCAATAAATTTCCACATGCCTGTATGTGCCTAAAAGATGTTAAACTATGGTAACAATTGGTAATTCAATGAAAATGAAATTATAGGCATGAAATTCTAAGACTTATGTAGTGAATTTTTAGAAGACGTGAGGGTCAAACTATGTAGCTAAGAGAAATGGCAAGGTGGAATAGGCATTATTCAGGTCAGCTGCTTTGGCAAAAAATTAGTTTTGTTAAATAATTGATTTGGTTGAATTACAACTAAATTCATATTCTCTCTCTCTTCTACCCCCCACCACTCCATGACTTTAGCCAAAGATAAAATATGCGTAAGTTAAATTTAATGTGTAAATATTGCATATAGTATTACCACTATGTTAGGATATGAGTGGCACATAATAAAACAATCAGAATATTGCACTTCTACAAAAATTATTACTATAAGGAAGATTTAGTAGATGTTTGACAATTACCTTTTTTTATAGACAAATATCTACATAAATAGATTTCTCTTTTTTGGATTTCAGAACAACAGAATTAGATCAAGCATGATGGATTTATGGAACACTATTATAATTGATCATATATGGGATGCTTATATTTTATGTTACTTCTATTTTATTTATAATTTAAAATAATATAATGAACACCATTAAATCATTGCCCAGCTGAAGAACTATAACAGTACCTGTAACTTATATTTGCCTATGTGCTTTTACACCATATAAATCTCCTACCCTTGCCACAAGCAATTTCTATCTTTGTTTTAAAAATATCATATATGTAACATATTAGTTATATTATCTGGTGTGTTTGCTGTGATATATATATATATATTTCCATATAAAATATATATTATTTATATGTTATTCATATATATGTATGATTGTGCCTGACTGTGAACTTTGTAAAATGAATACTGTCCTATATGGTATATAGGAAAATAACTTTTTTGGTATGTCCATCTTGTCAACAATACATTTTTGATATCATACAGTGCCACATGTAACTATAGTTCCTTCATTTTTCTTATCTGTAAATAAATAACTTATAAATGTATAACTCACTTGTTTTTACATTCTCTTGTCATTGGGAAAATTGGGCATTTGTTTTTATTGTTGTTACACTTCAACTGTCCTTGAATATTATGGTAATTATGCTCTTGTTTATCTACTTGGGGTGGTAAGTCCTTTTCTTATTAATTTGTATTTTATATTAATTATTCATTGGTTTGTGAATTTCAAATATCTTCTACCAATTTGTATAGTTTTTTTCCTTTCTTAAGGTATTAATGAACACAATTTTTAAATTTAATATAGACAGATTACCAATATTTTCTTTATGTTTAGTGCTTTTACTATATTACTTTAGTTATACACTACAACATCAAGACGAGAATGAAATTAATCTATTTACTTCTAAGAATTTAAAATTTGACTTTAGATATGTAAGTTTTAAAGCCATTTGGAGTTGATTGGTATTCTGTATTTTATTTGTTTAAATAAAATTCATTGTACTATATTTATTTTCTATATAGAAAACAAAATTTTCCAACTCCATTTGATGGGAAAACTTTTTTCCCGAGGGGTCCATCATACCACCTCTATTGTAATAAAGGTCCATATACATGGAGGTCTGTTTGTTTTCCCAAATTCATACTTCATAAATCTGCCTATTTATAAAATCATTCTTTTTTCTGGATTTAAAATATTTTTTGAATAAGGTATGCTCTCATTCCACATTATGTATATTTAAAGGCATCCCAACTCTACTACACCCTCTTTCATCAATATAAATGTTAGTATCAACTGTACAAGATACTCACATAGTACTTTTGACATTTTGATGGGGATGCATTAAGTGTAAGGGTCACTGAGGAAAGAATTGTCCTTTTTATAAAACTAAGTCTTCTTACCCATGTCTGAGATACCTTCCCATGTATAAACTCATAGCCTTTACTTTACACCATGCCCCAAAATACCTTACAAATGGATTAAATAGATGAATGTAAAACAAGTTTCAGGAAGAAATAGCAAATATATTTGTGTAATATTTGAAGTGAGGTGATATTTCTAGGACAGACACAAACCCCAAAACTTATTTTAAGAATGACAGATTTTATTAAAACATTAAAAAATTTAAACCTCTGTGATAAGAACCCCATTTAAATGCAAGTGAACAACTGAAATAAATCATTATATTTATATACAAATACTTGTTTATATATGTAAATATATAAATATATAAATATATAATATTTATATATGTAAATTTGAATATATTTGAACATATTCATATATTTACATACAAAAACTTATCCATATATGTAAACATATATAATATTTAAATATGTTTATATAAGTATATAATATTCACATATTTATGTTTATATAAATATATAATATTCACACATATAAATACTTATTTATATATAAATGAATAATTATATTTATATATGAATATATATATATATTTACCACAGCTTTTTTAATCCATTCATCTACTGATGGACACTTGGGTTGTTTCCAAATATTGACTATTGTAAATAATGCTGTAGTGAACATAGTAGTGCATATATTCTTTCAAATTAATGTTTTGGGTTTTTCCATATAAATTCCCAGAAGAGGAACCCCTGAGTCATAAGGCTCTTCCATCTTAATTTTTTTGAGGTAATTCTGCACTTTTTTCTATAGTGGCTGCAGCATTCTGCATTCCCACCAAAGAAGCGTGAGGGTTCCCTTTCCTCCACATCCTCACCAACACATGTTTTGTGGTGATTTATTGATAGTAGCCATTTTGGCAGGTGTGGAGTGATATTTCATTGTAGTTTCAATTTGCATTTCTCTGATGATTTATGATGTTGAGCTTCCTTTCAAATGTCTACCGGCCATCTATATTACATGATGGAATACTATTCAGGTATAAAAAGGAGAATATTACCCTTTGTAACTGCATGGGTAGACCTGGATAGTATTATGCTAAGTGAAGTAGGCCAGTTAGAAAAAGACAAGTGCCACATGATTTTACTTTCATGTAGAATCTAATGAACAAAATAAACTAACAAACAATAGAAATAGACTCATAGATACAAAGGACAGACTGACTACTGTCAGAGGGGAGGGGTGTTGGGGGACTGGGTTAAAAAAAGGAATAAAGCAAAAATTTTTTTAAAAATCTTATAGGAAATGGAAATAAAACAACAGCAATATGGTGACTACCAGAAGGAAAAGGAGATGGGAGGAATTAGAAGAGTGTAAAGAGGGGATAAATGGCAATGGAAGGAGACTTGATTTAGGCTGGTGAACACACAATACAGTATACAGATCATGTATTATAAAATTGCACACCTGAAACCTATACAATTTTATTAACTGATGATACCCCAATAAATTCCATAAATTAAAATAAATAAATAAAAATATAAAACAAAAAATTATATGTAAATATAAATAAATATGTGTATTTACTGAGTATAAAAATAGACCATAATAACCAGTTAGAAAAAGTCAAGATTCCAGTTTAATAGGAAAATAATAAATCTTATAAATTTTAAAAAAGTGTGAGTTACATAGGGCTTAAGCATATAAAGAACTACACTGCTGTTACTCAGTCGTCAGGGTGACAAACATATGCTGGTTAGCACTCTAACACACTTTCTGTAGAGTATGCACTGCCAGAGCCTTAAATTTGACAGGGGTGTAAATTTGTCTGCTTTTCAGATTGAAAGTGCACGCACCCTCTATAACTAGGCCATTTCTTCTATAAATTTACTTTAAAGAAATAATTTTACTCATATATATATATGAGTAAATTATTATATATATATATATATATATCTGAAGGATTTCTACAAGTGTTATTTTACTATTGTGAAAGTAATAACTCTCAATAGACTGAGCAATTTAAATAAATAAAGTATTGAAAGTCTGTACTGAAGAATGCATTGCGGTAAGTTAAGAGCATAAAATACGCTGTCCTTAACTGACACAGAGAAACTACAAGATGCAGTGTCAGATGATGAAAGATAGAAGAGAACCATAGCTTGAAAGTATAAGCTCTTTTGTGTAAAACACATCTATCTGCATCATGGCACATGAACATATCTTGGAATGTGTAAGTTTTTCATTGCTGTACTTGAATTTTCATTCATATACATTAATCTACAGAAGTGGATCAAGGCTCACACTTCAAGCAAATATTTTGCTCTGGGGAGAAAAATAGGACTGAAGGTTTTGACAAAAAGGAACATTTTATATTTTCTTGATTATATTCCTATTTGTGACTAAATATTTTACAAGGAAAATATAGTATTAGTTTAAACTTGAAAATAATCATAACTAAAAAGACAGAATAAAAAGAACTACAAGGTGTTCATAACTCTGAAAATGTGTGGGCCTTTCCAGTAAGTTCATCTGTATAATAATTGTTGCAAGATGATGTGTTACTGTCGTAATTTCTGATATACAGGAGCACGTATATATTAGCACATGCAGCGACTCCTCAACTTCCTGTTTGATCCAAGAATTGCTTTTTTTAGTGAAGGCAGTTAAGTTACAATCAGAAGTTTCCTAAACTGAACTATTTCTATTTAAGTAATAAATCCAAGGGGCCTTATAACTAAGAGCACTTTAATTTGAATTAGGTGCTTTCTTGTTACACATTATTTTTCTGTAATTGCGACCTCTCTCCTTCAGTTCAGTACTGGAAAATTAGCCAATAAAATGATACTAATTCAGACTCTGTTTCACACATGTTGCCCAACACAGATAACTCATATTTATCTTCATATTGTCTTTTATCCTCAAAATAACAATATTTAATATATCCCTATATGCCTGATTGGATACCATTGAAGTACTCTGGAAATGGTTGTTGAACTCAGATGCATGAAGGAAATGACACGTAAATAAGATTTTAGTTATTGTGATTTTATCCACAGGCTGATACTGTGAGACTTCTAAATGTGCACTTGCCCTAACTCTTATCTGTTAATAGAGAAAGGCACTGTGGATAACTTCCTGCTGGAACAGTGAAATACTGATAAGATACTTGTTTCTGGGTCAATAATGCAAACTTTGAATTTTTTTTTATTGATTTTCCAGATGCTGTTCAATGTAGCATATTGGCATTATCACGGTGCCAGGAACTGATTTTCCAGAGCACTCATTGCCAAATGCACATCTGACCAAGGTCAGCTTTCTGTGCATGTTTGCCAGCATAGAATTCTTTCTGGTTTAATTTTTTGAGGCTTTAGTAGAGATATACTGTCTGCTCTGATACACAATTGTGTTTGAGAAATTAAAACATCTCTTCACATACTCTTTTCATTCCATGCATCATGGAGAGTGAGAGGAAAGTATCTTACCCAGGTCAGGCATTGAATCTTACAGTACCAATCCAGTTGCCAGAGTGCCATCCATTTTGATACTCTAACTGAGGTATAAGATAATGATTTTGGACACCCAGATTTATGAAGTGACTGCCAGAACTTTTCTGTTTTACAGCAATATTTCAACTTGAAAGGTTTTACGAACAATATGTTTTTAGAAATAAATATAAGGAATTATGATCTACGAACCATCTAGTATTATGGACTGAATGCTCGTGTCCTTCAAAATGCATGTGTTGATATCCTAACCCCCAGTGTGATGGTGTGAGGAGGCTAGGCCTTTAGATGGTGAAAAGGCCGTGAAGGTGGAGCCTTCATCAGATGGGATTAATACCCTTAGAAGAGGAGACGGGTGGACTTTCTCGCTTGCTGTCTACTTGCTGTCACGTGAGGACATGATGAGAAGATGGCCATCTGTAAACCAGGCAGTAGGCCCTCACTAGACCCAGGACATGCCCCTATCTTGGACTTCCAAGCCTCTAGAACTGTAGAAATAAATATTTTACAAGTTCTTTTTCTTTAAACTACCTGTATACAGCAACTTGTTAAAGCAGTCCCAACTGACTAGAGCATGTGGTACTTTGAATTTTAATCTGGTTGAGAAAGACCTAAATTTCTCTGGTTTGGAGTGAAAGTCAAACTATCGAAATATAACAATCAAAAAAGATTTGAATACTTCAACTGTAGTTCAGCATAAAATAACACAGTGATATATGATGTGTTGAAATTTGTGGCTTCTTTTGAGTTATTTTAATGTATTTTGTTTTGAATTTCCCATAACTGTTCCAAATTTTTGTAACTAGTTCGCTATTAGTTTTTTTGAGGATTCCAAATTCCAAAACATTAGCATATGTTTCCAGATGCAGATAATTGAAGAGAATTTTTCTTTAAACTCCTGTTTTCTTCTAAAGAACAGAACTAGAGCAGTACTAACTGCCACTTTTATGTTTTGCACGTCATGTTACACTCTGAACAGTAACGGGTGTTTTGATGGCCAGTTTTATGTTTAAACTCATGCGAAATCACTTTGATCTTTCTCTCCTGCATGAGTGACTTGCTAAACTGATTAAATTTAAGAGAGTGCAAGTTGAAAGAAAAGTAAATTTGCAGAATAGAATACACAAAGAAAATTTGTATCATTTATTTAAGAAAACAATAATGGGGCAAAAAATAAGGTCGCCCTTGGAAAGGACTTGGATCCAAAACAGAGATTTGATTTACCCGGACTTCCAAAGTGATTGTATTTCTTTCAAACTTTTTCATCAAAATGGTGACCTAACATATAAACAGTCACATTTCTGCACATCATAGATTGTATAAAATCATTTTCCTGTTAGGCATTAGTGGGTTCTTTGATTCCCTTATTTTGACATTACAATTTCTCAGGTTAGTAAATTATATGAGTGTAATTAAACACATTGATCTTAGTTGTTTGCAAGAATCTCAGGAGGCTAAAATACAGAATACTCAGGAGGAGGATGGGGAACTTTTAAAAAATTATTGCACAAATAATAACCCATGAATATGAGACAATTGCATAGTTTCTCATTCCTCTCCCAGAGATGTGTATTTCTTAATCCTAAAGTGGGATTTGGGAATACGCAATTTTAATAAGTATCTCAATAGTGTGTTGAGCACATTTTGAGAAACATTTGTCCAGTGAGGAATGAGAATTGTCTTCTGTTTACTATTTTTAGAGGTCCATGCTTGCCAATATGCAAGTTTCTTTTTCTTAGTGCTGAAGAAACTTTATCAAAAAATTGTCAAAAATGAGTTTAAGTTAAGAGATTCATGGCAATCAAGAAAGAGAACAATTCCAGCAGGAGGTATATGGAAAGCACTGGGACCAGGGAATGGAAGGTAGCATTTCACTTCATGTTGAGCTGTCTCTGTAATGTTCTGTAAGGCATTACACTATGTTCCCCAGAGATGTGGTTCAAAAGCCTCTGAAGAGAACTAAGGAAAAGTTATCAATATATTCCCATTTTGTAGGTGTTAAATTGACAATAATGATCTTTTGCAAATTAAATATAATAAATGTACTTTAAGATCTGCACATATATTCAAGACTACACAGGTTATAAAGCAACATTTTTAACCCAAATTTAAATTATTTTATTGAGCAAAATGAAAGGATAAGTGAGAGAGAACATTAACATTTAGCATGCGGAGAGACAGTAGGACATGGATGATTTCTTTTGAATAAAGGTATCAATTCTAGAAAGGTACTTCTAGCCCAATGCTCAGTGATTTGAGTGAAAAGTATTTTGAACTTAGAAGTAAATGAGTTGATCAGAACTCATTTTAACAGTTCATGTTTGAGAGAGGCTCTTAAAGCCAGAAGGTTGATTATTATTGTCAGTTAACATTTATTGAGTCCCGGCATTGTGCCAGACACAGAACAAAATATGGCTTTAAATGCACCAGTTCCTACCGAAGTGGAGTTTTTATTTTGGGATAGAATGAGGGCTTCTGTGAGGAGCTACATACATTTATATAAGCTGTCCTAGGAAAAATTTTAAAAAGTGAACAAGAAAACATCTTTAACAACAAAATATAGTCGATAATCATTACATGGAGATTTTTTAAAGAGTCTGGAATTGTTCTTCACATAAATTTTCTGCCTAAGTAGCAAATTGGGGCCACAATTTCCCCCCATGGTCTTTTCATCATAATTTGAATACAGCAGAGTCTGCTTTTGCCATTTACAATTCCCTGCCTGCATTTAATATTTATGCAATATTGAATTAAATAAAATCCTGAAGTCTGCGATTGTTCATTTGTTGTGAGTTTGGGGGAAGCTGTGTAGAGTTCAATAGAACATGAAAATGCACTATATTATTCTCATTATTTACATAGCTGCTGACAGGCTATCTTGGGAAACAAACTTCCCTTTCAGCAATGTTTCCTTGTGTGTTTTTTTTCCCCACCAACTTCTAGTTGTTTTATTTTCTACCATGAATACACTTCCTTTTGAAAAAAAAGATTTTCTATAAGCATTCTTTTGTAAGCGCTCTATTCCCTTTCCCCAGAAAAATAAGTGTTGTTTAAAGTTGTTCATACTCCCCGCAACACAGCTCCAAATAATTTTTCCCCTTATCTAGTCACTGTTAGTTTTTACCTCCTTCACCTAAGTTGTGAATTCATCATTACCTCACTCCCCATTTGTAATTTTAGGTCCTTTACGATACCTACCAGGACTTAAGGTACTCAGAATGTGGATACTTTCTTGCTTTGTTTATGACAGTATATCCGATCTTGTTCCTTTCTAAAAGACTGACCAACAGCTTTGCCTAATTATTTATTTTCAAAGGATCTTTTTAACATATGGAGCTATTATATGTGGATTCTAGACTCCCTGTCCCTGTGGCTGAAAATCCTTCTTTAATTTTCAATGACCAAGAACTTTTTTCCTTTAAGAATAATCTCCTCTATGTCATGAACTAAAGGGAAGAATGCGGGTGGGAGGGGGTGTGCAGGGTAGAGGGGAGAAAGGGGGGAAATGGGACAACTGTAATAGCATAATCAATAAAATACATTTAAAATCAATTAAAAAAGAAGACTCTCCTCTAAACTTTTCAATTAAAAAAGCAAAATCTCAGAACTGTCAAGTCTCTCATGAGAAACAATATGGCTTAGAGTTCAGAAGTTAGAACTAGTAGTACAATAGTTCTTAGTCCTAATCTCAGCTCAGCCTTTTGTAGCTCTATGACCTGGGGAAAATACCTAATGTCTCTAAAACCCAGTTGTATAGTAACTTTGTTAAACTAGTAAGATCAAGTTTAAGACTTGTACAGAACACATAACACAGTGCCTATCACAATCATCCCTACAAGTTGTCTCAGTAAATTGCAAAGCCTCACACAACTAACAGGTGGCTTTGGGTGAAGTCATTCTGTAACCAACAAAATCTATGTCCCAGAGGAAAAAAATGAAAGCAACGTTCAGTCTCTTTGTTCACCTTGTTATTCCTTAATAGTAGTAGTTTGGATTTATTTTTAATATGCATTTTATGTATGTCATCCATTATGTAAAAGTATTTTATATTTGTCTTTCACATTGAATAGTATATATTAAAATAATTTAATTGAATATTTTAAGGTACAAAACACCCTTTCCATCCTTAGATTTGGCATTTGAGTTTCCCATTACTCAGAAACAACCCAGGAAAACAATGGCATTTGAAATATATATATTTCTCAAATATATATATGAATGTATGTATATACATTAACAAACATATTCTGAAAACCTCAAAACATTTAAGATAGATAAACAATTAGAATTATTAAAACATTTCAGTTTTATTCTCTCATTTATTTATTATTGTATCTATTTGTGTCTGTCTTTTTCCATAGATAATTATGCTTACAATGAACAGACTATGCCAGAACCCCCATTTCTCACTTGTGACTGTCTGATTATAACACACTGTGCATAAGGTGTTGTGCAGGCATGCTCATTAAGTGAGAGATTGAGCCTGGCCGACTGCCCAGCAAAGCCATCTCAATCAAACATCTGCACTTGAGGTAGCGTGTGTGTTTGTGGGGCAAATGATGTGCTGCTGTGATATAATTTAATTAGGCAATTTATAAAGGGCAAAGGGACCTAAGTCCTATCACTGTCAATTGGATATTTTTAATTTGTAGAGATGTTGAAAACATTTGGTATTTCTTCACATATAAGTGCAAATGGATCTTTCAGTCTGGTAAATTAGTTTTAGATTTGTTCTTTTAGAGCTACCTTTGTATTGTTTACTCAGATACTTTAAATAGAAATAAACCAAAACAGAATAAATGACCTCTTTGTTTATACTAACCAAATTCATCTGATTTTTAGAAATGTTAATTTAAATATCTTTAATTATTTTCTATTTTAAATACCTGCACCCTATGGTTTGATCCATTAAGTTTTGAATTAACTACATTGAAACTCTAAAAAAAATTCACCATGTTTTTCAGGCTTGTGTAGAAGGAGGCATTACTGAAAAAGTTTACATGGGAATTTATTGGTGGGTTTGTAAACAAGAATAGTAGTGTAAATCACTTGCATAAATGTGTAAGAATTGGCAGTATACTTTTTACTCTCAGACATCATAGATGTGACTGCTATGGATATATTAAAAAGTGAGAGCCACTTCTCATATGTGGACTATGTCTTTATACATACCAAATACTTCTTCCGAGGCCTGAAATTTTATAACTAGAAAATGGCCATATTTGTGTTATAGATAGAGCCATTTTTCTAAGAACTGTGACTTGTTGGGGATATCAAGATGACCTAAAATAAGCAAAGGGAATTTGAGATTTGGGATTTTTAGTGTTCCTAAAATGAAATTCTATAGGAGAGAGCCATATAACAACTCATAAGTCAGAGAGTCTAGTGCAACCTACTGTCTTAGTTCAGACTGCTATAAGAAATAACCATAGATTGAGTGGCTTAAGCATCAAACAATTGTTTTTTAAATTTCTGCAGGCTTGGTCTAAGATCAGGGTGTGGGCATGACTGGGTTCCTAGTGAAGGTCCTCTTTCTGGTTTGCAGAAGACTTATCTTCTCATTGTATCATCTCACTGTGGGGAGAGAGGAGAGGAAGCATGATATCACATATCTTTCTCATAAGGTCAGTAATCTTATTCATGAGAGCTTCACCCTCATAACTTAATTACCTCCCAAAGGCCCACTTCTTAATACCATCACATATGAATTCTAATATATAAATTTTGGGAGAACACAAACATTTATTCCATAATATCCACTGGTCACAGCAATCACTCCTACCCTCTGCCCAGCAGAAGAAGACAGCCAGCTCTCTTAGATGTCTACATTCTCTAAATGATGAACAATTATGCCAGATGTTTTCTCACCATGCGAGAAATTCTGCAGTTAATATTATCTCACTTTGGAGTGCCTCATAGCACTTACACTATAGAAATAAAGGGACTCTGGTTCCCTGCAATTACCACAAAATTCTGTGTGCCAGGTAGCATCATACCATAATGCTAAATTATTAGGCACTTTTGTTTAAAATTAAAAAAGGAATTCAGATTTCCAATTTAACATTATATATCTTATCAATGAGATATGAATTTATATAAATTTTAATTATGTTCCCTAGTTGTTAAAGTTCCATTATATTGATAATATTCTTTAAATATATGCATAGTACATTTAATCTGCAAAGGTCTTTCTATTGTTATAGTTTGAAATATGTATTTTATAGAAAATAGTTCATGTATGATTGGTCTTATCTCCAAGGTACCATATTTTGCCATATATAATGCTCACTCCTTTGTCCAAAGTTTTGAGGGAAAAATAAGGATGCACATTATACATGGGCAGTACTGATTCTCTCTCTATGGGTATATATATATTTATATATATATATATATATATACACATTATATATAGATATATATACACACATTTTTATATATGTAAATGTTTTTAATTCATTTATTTATGCTTATGTGTTAAAAGTGTAACTAAGAAAGCAATAACGATATCTGTATGCAATAATACCCTGGAATATGATAATTGTTTTGTTTTTAGTATAAATAAATGAATAATTGAATTAAGAAATTAAGATGGAAGAATTTTTTCCTGAAAATTTGGGCTAAAAACATAGGTGTGCATTATATACAGAAGTGTACGGTAATCCCCTTAGAATTGTCTAATAGCGATAGTTCATGTTTGATGTTTAAGTAGGTAGTCATATTTCTGAATACAGATACTCTATCAAATTTTAGGATGCTCTGTTTGAGTTAAGGAGAATATTATAGTACTGAGCTAAAATAATAATCTATCGAGTGGATTAACCTCTCTAAAAACAGTTTTCATACTTGTAAAGTGGAAAACTCAACAATCTCAAGCTCTATAACTTCCTGTGTCCTTTGCAAATAAAGCTTAACTAGAAAGCAAAATTTATAAAGTGCTATACCAATATATTACTTTGTAAAACTGTTTTCATCATTACAAACCTATCTGGAGAATTTACTACCTAACAAAATGTTAAACTACCTTATTTTAAAAATAGTTATTAAAGAAAAATATTTTAATGACTATATTCTACATATATGCAAGTAATACACATAGTTTACACTTTCTCAAAACAAACTAGTTTCTTATGTTACTTAAATTATGCGTAATACATATTTGGTGTACTATATTTTAGCACTGATTTTTTAAATATTTTATTTATTTTTAGAAAGGGGACTGGAGGGAGAAAGAGATGGAAAGAAACATCAATGTGTGATTACCTCTTGCATGTCCTCCACTGGGGACCTGGCCTGCAACCCAGGCATGTGCCCTAAACTAGAAGTTGAACTGGCGACTCTTTGGTTCACAGGCCAGCACTCACTCCACTGAGCTACATCAGCCAGGGCTAAGTCCTGATATATAGACACACACACACACACACACACACACACACACACACACACACAATGTATATATTTTGCTTAATCTCTTAGCATCAAATGTTTTTCTTATGCTATTATAGAAGCTATACTTATTACTTATCACAATCACAGTATATATTTTAAAACCAGTAGTGCTGTGATATGACTTACTGATTTTATAAATAGAATGTTCTCACTATTGATTTACATTGCAGCTAACATTTTCAGTCAAACCTATTTTTTCCACTCAAACTAAAGTTAAGTATATTTAATAGAAAAAATTGACCTTTGGAATGTACAGTATTATTTCAAAACATGGAGTTAATGTTGCCTTCTAAACGTAGAATGGCAATGTAATTGTGGAAGAATTTGATTTCTTTTTTATGACACTTCTTTTGATTAGGGATACGGATATTTCTATTAATGTTTAATAAGACACAAATTGCTCGATACTTGAAAATTAGTATTTCTCATTAAAACACACTTTCTGTTGTTCACCTCATTAACTGAGCAATTAAAACTTAAGTTACTTGTGTTATAATATTGAAGCATGTCGGTGGATGGATTTTCAGAAAGATGTCTTGTTCTACTCAGTTCATTCTCAAACGTGTTCCAGGTGACATTTTGATAATCATTCTGATTTTCTTTCCAATTTGTCTGAATTGAATAATTTTAAAAGACATTCTCTAGAACAGTCAAAGCACTAAAGTGCTTATTTAATTAAAGTAATATTATACTAATGGCTACCATTTCCAGAACACTTAATATGTATCAGGACATCTCCTAGAAATTTCATTTTTTAATTAACTTAATTTTAATTTTAAACTAAATTTATTGGGGTGACATTGACTGATAAGAATATATAGGTCTCAAATGTACATTTCTATGATACGTGATCTGCACCTTGCATTGTGTGCCTACAACCCAAAGTCTAATCAAAATTAATTTTAAATACCCATACTTCAAATCCACTGCAATAATATATACTCTTATTATAACAACCTTTTAAATTAGAAAAAAAGGAGTGACAAATATAGAGAAAGAAGAAAAAAAGAAAGGAAAATAAAAGGAAAGAAAACAAATAAACAAGCAGATAAAGTAAAATAAAATAAAATAGAATAGCAAAGGTGGGACTGAGTTTTGCTGGACTCCCAAGCCTATTTTTCCTTTTATTACCCTTAATTGCCAGAAATTTTAGAAAAAATATATATAATTTAGATTATAAACTTACTTGTAGTCAGAAGAAATAATGAAATTCTTTTTTGCATCACAGAGTTAAAATATTTAAAAACAAAAATTTGAGTTTACTATAATAGTGAATTGTAGAGCAGGTGTTACTAGACTCTAAACAGAATGAGATTTTTACTGTTCATTATAGTTTCTAGGGGAACCTGAAGACCAGCCAATGTGATCCGACCTTGGGCCTACACAGAAGGAAGATAATACTTCTTATACTATAATGCAATGTTACTAATTTAGTTTTTTTTAATTAGATCTTACAGATGAATGATGTATGGGCTTGTTGATTGTAACCTCTTTGGGAGTTTCCTAGGCGTAATCTGAAATCGGCCACCATACACAGAGGGCAGAGAGATACTGAAGAAAAGGACAGACACTTACAGACTGGTAGGTGACAGGTTCATTAAGCAAGGAAACTTACTTAGAAGGCTTGTCTTGGCCAACCGTGAGATGCGTAGCTTTAAGCACCCACCTGCCAGAATCTTGAAAGTTTATATAGAGGACTTAATTGGATTCACACACACATGGGGTCTTAACTGGATTTAATCATGTGTACAGTCCAGATTATTGCCACGTTATTATCTCAAGGACATGTCCTTGGGAAGCTTCTAGCATTGTAAAGGCAACTGGAGCACACATTCCAAGCACAGGGGAAGGAGTGAGAAGCCTTCAGTTGCCTGGGTCCAACTCAAGGGTCTAACTGGTGGGCATGTGCTCTTGATGACCTTCCTCAACAGGGCTTTAGGAAAAGTAACCAAATACAAGGATGCTTAAGAGGCAAACCATTGCTTTGCAAAGTGCAAAGTTAGCTTGGTGGATACTTCTATTTTGCCTAGAGTTGGCAAATCAAAGGATTAATTTACCACTGGTGACTTATTATTGAAGTTAGAAAAAATATGAAGCAAAGGAACACTAAGAGGAAAAACTTGGACTTGATTGAGTCTAACCAGTAACATAAATTTCTGTACTTTATAGTGGTCTTGACATCCTTTCTGGAAGCATGGGATAGTAGTAGATCAAGTCTGGACTTTATGATCATACATACTCGGGATGTCATTATAGGATTTAAATTTATTTGTATAAAGTTTGGCAAAATTATGGAATCTTAGTTAACTTCCACACATCCAGTGAACTGCATTCATAAAGTGAGTACAGTAGCTTGTTAAAATCCACCCTTTCTATTGACTCTGCTTTTAGACTTCATATCCAGGAAGGAGGTAAGGGGAGCAACCTGGAAGTAGGAAATCACTCAGTGTTCTCTTACAGGCTGCCTAACACAGTCTATTTGCAAATATATATCATTGGTCTGTATAAAATATCAGAAAGATAATCTATAAAAATAAAGTTTTCCAAATGTTTTTCTTTTATATATGCTCCATAATAATTTTTCACTTTTCAAATATACTAATTGACCAAATATATTTTCTAAGACCTTTAATTTTTTAAATCGTTGTTCTATTATAGTTGTACCAATTTTTCTCCATCACTCTCCCCTGCCCCGCTCCCCACCCACACTCTCACAGTCAATCCCTAAATATGTTGTCCATATCCATGGGTTGATCATACTTGTTCTTTAACTAGGCCCTTCTCCTTCTTATCTCCTTTATGCCCCACCCCTTCCCCCTCCCGGTCCCTGTCAGTTTGTTTCTTGTTTCCATACCACTGGTTTTATTTTGCTTCTTTGTTCGTTTTGTTCACTAAGTTCCTGTTATAGGTGAGATAATATGGTATTTGTTTTTCACTGCCTGGCTTATTTCACTTAACATAATGCTCTCCAGATCCATCCATGGTGTCACAAAGGGTAGGAGTTCCTTCTTTCTTTCTGCTGTATAGAATTCCATTGTGTAAATGTACCATAGTTTTTTGATCCATTCATTACTGATGGGCACTTAGGTTGCTTCCAGCACTTGGCTATTGTAAATTGTGCTGCTATGAACATTGGGGTGCATAGGTTCTTTTGGATTGGTGTTTCAGGATTCTTAGGGTATAATCCCAGCAGTGGAATCACTGGGTCAAAGGCAGTTCCATTTTTAGTTTTTTGAGGAAATTCCATACTGTTTTCCACAGTGACTTCACCAGTCTGCATTCCCACCAACAGTGCACCATGGTTCCCTTTTCTCAGCATCCTTACCAGCATTTGTTTGTTCTTTTGTTAATGATGACCATTCTTACCAATGTGAGGTGGTATCTCATTGTGGTTTTAATTTGTATCCCTCTGATGTCTAGTGATGTTGAGTATCCTTTCATATGCCTATGGTTCACTGGAACAGAAACCCAATTTTGTTTTAGAGAATCATCCCCATTTTGTGCAGACTTGAGGGGAAAATAAGCAAAAGTAATTCTTCAAAGGGTTAGCTTAGTGAACTTAGCTTACTCAAAACAACTCCTAGGATTTTGAATAATGAGCTAAATGAAACAATGATTTTTAAACATTCATGTTCATTTTTTTCTGTGTCAGTACACTAATAAGGCTTATAAGTATCTGAGCCCTAGATTCTGGAAACTGTATTGTTTTTCTTCTACTCTGGTCAAGTTCTTTAGGTTTCTTATCAATAAATTTATCTTCTGGTTGAGTTACCCAGATTCAGTTTTGTGGCTTCCCATCAATAAACCTTATTTAAAAGCACTATCACTTATGAGCTAAAAATTCAAGTTCCAAATATTGAAATATTGATAATTCTTTAAACAATTTACAATAGCCAAGTGCTGGAAACAACTTAAGTGCCCATGAGTAAATGAGTGGATAAAAAAACTGTGGTACATTTATACAATGGAATGCTACACAGCAGAAAGAAAGGAGCTCCTACCCTTTGTGACAGCATGGATAGAACTGGAGAGCATTATACCAAGTGAAATAAGCCAGGCAGTGAAAGACAAATACCATATGATCTCACCTATAAGTGGAACCCAATTAACAAAACAAACAAGCAAAATAGAACCAGAGACCTTGAAATTAAAAAAAAAAAAAAACTGACAGTAACCAGAGGGAAGGTGGGAGAGAGATAATAGAGAAAAAAATAGGGGAAGGTCCATCAAGCAACATGTGTAAAGGACACATGGACAAAGCCAAAGGGTGTAGGTTTAGGATGGCAGGTAGTGATGTGTGGGGCGGGGGGCTGTGGTGGGATGAAAATGGAGACAACTGTACTTGAACAACAATAAAATATATATATATATATATAAATCACACTGCTTCTCTATTATCTCTGTATATACATCTTTCGGAGATCTTACAAACCCACCAGTGTTAACAAAAGACAATGATCTTTTCATTCTGTAAAATTTCTGCTAGGATATTTAAGGTTTTTCAACTGGTGACCATAATTAGTTTTCTGGCCCAGCTCGTGCCACTTCATAATATGTATGGAATTATACTCCAAAAGCACTGTTTACTCTTTAAGATTTTTATAACATTTACAGTTTCAGTCCTTCCTATTGAATCTACCAGCTCCCAATAATCTGAACAGACATCTCTATTTTTCTGTAAAGATTTAGCTGAGACATGACATCATGCTGAGGTACTCATTTATTTTTCCAAGAAAAGTCCCTCCTACCTGTCTTTCTGTAGTTTCCACACATCTCTGCCCATTATCTGATTTTTTTAAGATTTTATTTATTTAGTTTTAGAGAGGGAAGGGAGGGAGAAAGAGAGAGAGAGAGAAACATCAATGTGCGGTTCCTGGGGGCCGTGGCCTGCAACCCAGGCATGCGCCCTGACTGGGAATCGAACCTGCAATGCTTTGGTTTGCCCATTATCTGATTTCATAACTTTTCCTGTATGTGACACTCCATGAAAGCTCCTCTATTCTTATCTTTCCCATATACTCAATAAATTTTCTTACACAGTGTGAATACTCCATACATTTTTTATAATATATTTAATCATGGATAAGTATGATATATGAGTTAATATGTAATCTACTTGCTTTATTAAAAATAAGAAATCAAATAGTAATGAATTTATTTTCTTCAAGTCATAAATATTGTTCCATGTGTTCACAAAGGATCCTTGTATAATCGGAATTTACTAAAAATGTTATTGATATTATTAAATTTACCAAATATATATTACTTGTATATGATTGAATCATTTCATAAATCACAACCAGATTTTTGAATAAGAGTATCATAAACCACCCATGTGCTAAGATGTGAGTGTTTAAAACAGCATGTGTGTGGATATAGATGCTAAATATAATTTTGTGTAGAACAAGCAATAACCCAGAAGATGCTACCATTAGTAATTTGTAATTAACAAAAATTTGTCCTTCCATTCCAAATATATCACAATTTTAAACTGTACTTCTTTTGGAAGAAAATGAGTTTAGGAAAATAAAAGATGATGTTTTACTACTATTGAGAATCCAGAGGACTAAGAAGGGCTCCTGGTGGTTACCTGGGCTTAATTTTAAAACAAACAAAAACAAAGAAACAAAAACAGACTCTAGGAGCCATTTTTGCACAAGGACCTCCCTCAAAACTGCACTTCACAGAGAAGGTTCTGTGCTAAACTGCCTGCTTCTGTGCCCTGCTGCTAAGATGCCTGTGTTTGCTATTTTTCTGCTATCTGAGCTAGTTCCAGTAAAGGAATTCCTGGAACTCTATTTCAACCAACTGGACTGAGTCTTTCCCCACCCAACCAGAGCTGCACACCTCTTATCAATCAAAGTAGTTCAGAACAATCAGGAACCAGGGGTGGGGACTTCTGTCAACATAAGGCAGCTCCCTAATGGCCGGGTGAGGGTAGAGTCGAGTCTGCATTTTCCCAGTTGGAGCTGAAAAACTGGAGCTTTCTATCCAGGAGCAGAGCAAGACAGAAGGGCACCACAGAGCAGTGTGGAGCAGCACAAAGCCAACCAGCACAGAGTGGGTGATGGCACAGCAGACCAGACCATGGTGGAAGGGCGCTGCCTAGCTGAGGAGGGGCAGGGCCCCGGGACATTGTCAGGGCATTGCTGTTTTCACAGCAGCCACGTTGGCCAGGTTGTAGCACTACAGTGTCATTGTGGTGTTCCACAGCAGTGCTGATGCCACAGCCGTTCTGTCTTACCCTCAAGCTGATTGTAGTAAATAAAGCTCTCATCTTCTCAGCATTCCAAATTGGAGATTTCTACTGGCATTTGAATTAGCGCCAATACCATGGGTTGACACTACATTATTTATCTTACAATAGCAAAAATCTTTATGTTACTGACATTTATTTAATTCTGTGTGGTAGGCATTGGCACTATATTAGAATTTCTTTCCATAGATTACTGTATTTGTCCCTCACTGTAGTTTGTGGAACAGCAGTACATAGAACAGTTCTTTAAGAAAGTGGAGTTTAGCAGGTTACTAATACACCCCACATTTTTAAAAGTATAGCACTGAACTCTGAGAAATAAGAGTAGCTCCCCAGTGCACACAGCTAGAAAGTGGTCAAAACTGGATACAAACCCAGATTTGCTAAAACTCTTAATATTTTATTCAGCTGGCTCTACTCCACACAAAAAATCCTTGCTTATATGTAAAAAGACCATTTTATAAAGAGTCTCAAACACATTTTGGTGCTTGGTTAAATAGTTTATATAATATCTGAAAGAAAACTAAACCTGAATATAATAATATAAAATGTTGGCATATTAGCTTATTTTTCCATATATTTGCCTCCTCACTGACTTAACACTTTGGATGTGTGTACCTACTATTGATAAGAAAGTCATAAAAGAAAATATTTTCTCTAAATGACTATGTTAATTTTCTATTGCTAAGTAACAATAGCATTTGGAAATGCTGTCAATACAGTGTGTGACTTCAAATACAAAGTTATAAAATAAAAAATGGGCATTTTAAGTAAATGCATAATTTATATTTTCTCTTTTTATATATTCTCTTTTAAATATGCCTCCCCCCTTAACATGTTAAATAGTAGAAATTACTTTGTGAAGCCTAGTTAAGGTTTTTTCACAGCAGATTATCAACCTGTATTTTAGTGAGGTTTTAAATACTGTATTATTTGATTTTAGGTGACACATACCACTTATAATTTTCAGTTTGGAAAAATT
>PVIA01013936.1:10023-29462 GCA_004024845.1 Tonatia bakeri
AAAAAAAAGAAAAAGAAATTGGCATTTGCCTTAGGCTTTTGGTTGATAATCTTTATCAAATAATGTCCTTATTAATTTATATTTGTATGCATATTTTAATAATAAGTATTTATTGAACTTTCTGGAAAATTTTATCTGCTGATACAGAGAAAATGTCATTTTATAATTTAGTAAAAAACATAAATCATATTGCTAATTGTTAATACTTTTACATTATTGGGATGAGAATTTTAGCAAGCTAATAACCAGGTATCAGAATAAGAATCTAAATTTTTGTACCACGTGACCCAGGCATTCTACTTCTGGGCATCGATAATATGCACCCTTTTATTCATTATGGAAGTATTCAAAACAGCCAAGATATAGAAGTAGTCTAAGTGTGTATTACTGGATGAATAGATTAAAATTTGTGTGTGTGTGTATGTGTGTGTGTATATATATCAGCCACAAAAAAATGAAATATTGCCATTTGCAACAATATGGATGAACCCTGAAAGTATTATGCTATATGAAATAAGCCAAAGAAAGATGAAAATATCATATTATTTCACTCACATGTAAAATCTAACAGAAGCAATACAAACAAAAAAAAATAAAAATAAACTCATAAATATAAAGAACAGAATACTGGTTACCAAAGAGGAAGAAGGGGTTTGGAAAGTAGGTGAAATTGGTGAAAGAGGTCCACTGTATGGTGATAGATGGTAACTATATTTGTAATGGTTATCACATTGTAGTGTATATAGATGTTGAATTTTAATGCTGTACACCTGAAGCTTATACAATAAAATACTTTTTAAGTAAAAAAAAATAAAAGAAAATTGTGTGTGTGGGTACATGTGTGTGTGATTAAGAAACAGAAGGAAAGGAAAATTATAGGTACCCCATTTTCAATCTCATCCATTTTGTAATAATTTAAAATATAACAACTTTTAATTGCCTATTACATATAATCAACTAAACATATATTTTCTACTATTTTCTAGAGTTTTCCACAGAGGCTATTTTGCTTTTCAGAGAGCTACATGAATGCCATTGTTAGACTTTTTCCACTGGTGGTGGAGTTGTCAAATAAATATGCCTTTTAGCTAATTGTTAGAAAAAGTGAATATCTGGTAGCATTCACAATGAGTATGAAGAGTCAGTAGTATGTACCATATATTGCCATGTATAGTACATACTTTTTCACCCAAAGTTTTGAGGAAAAAATAAGGATGCATGTTATACATGGGTAAAATGATTACATACCAGAGAGTATAATAATCCCATGTACAATGCACAGAAAAATGTGGGTATGTATTATATACAGCAAAATATGGATATATCCCAAAACAGGGAAGTCTCTCAGTTGAAAGCAGGCTTATACTTCAAAACATTTCTGTTCTGAAAATAAAAGGAGAAAAGTATTTCTTTTTCATTAAAAAGGACATTTCCTCTATTTATTTCTTGTCCTTATACTTTTGTTCCATTTCTCTCAATCATTCTGCATTTTAATAGTCCAAGATGTTATAGATTACGTTTAAGACATAATGATGTACAGAGTTGCCACTGTGCCCTGCAGGTATTAATAACCAAAAAATTCCAGCAGAAGCAATTGTGAGTGTGTGGCCCCATAATCTTACTGCTAAATCTCATGGTAGCTAGATTACTTCACAATGGGCACATTTCTAAGACATCTAATAATTTACCTAAACAAGAATAACCCTTTCACTAGGCAAAAAAATACAAAAACAATGCTAGAGAGAAAAAGGTGAAAGCATGAGTGATTCTCAATATTTAATAGGATAGCAGTCAAAAGAGGAAGATTAATTCAGACTTCCTGATATGTATGAAGCAGAAGAAGCAGCCACCAACAGTAGAACAAATTAAGAACATTTCCAAGAACTTTTCTGCCTCCAAATGTTGGATAGGATAATCTGTTACAATGATTAAATTCCATAATGGTAAGGTTATTCCTTTTAGTTAAGACACTGACTTTCCAGAAAGGCTTAAGAAAATGTATTCCTCTTTACAGAATGGATCAATCTATTGGCACAGATTCATGCTTTCTGTCAATTATCTGTTACCACTTAAGTAAAGTGGGTACTTGGTAAACTTAAAATTGAGCTATAAAAATTTATTTTATGTTGCACTGACTGGTATGGCTCAGTGGATTGAGCACTGGCCTGTGAACCAAAGGGTAGCTGATCCATTTCCTAGTCAGAGCACTTTCCTGGGTAGCAAGCCAAGTCATGACCCTAGTAGGGGGCACATGAGAGGCAACCCCACATTGATGTTTCTTTCCCTCTCTTTCTGCTTCCCTTCTCCCCTTTCTAAAAATTAATAAATAAATATTAAAAAAGAAAAAAATTATTTTATGTAATCCTTTGACCTTTCTGTGCTGTACAATCACATACAGGTTTCTCACTCCCAGCCCTTAAGAGCCAGCAACCTTTCTCATAATCAAATATTGACAGGCCATGTCCCATTCGAAGGTTACCTAATTTTATGCCCTCATAACTTTACTAAGTGCTGGTCATTTTATTTATTCCTTTAGTATAATTAAACAAATTTTTAATTTCAAAGATCTTCAGACTTGCAAAAGTAGCACAAATATGCCCCTTAATTCTTTACACAGATTCTCCTCATGTTAACATCTTGTATTACCATGGTCTACTTTTACAGGGACAGCATACCAACTCTTGCTCATAGACACTCACCCTGGGTGTCAGTGGAGGGACAGCTGCTCAGGATGTGCCAAGGTCATACTGGGAGAGACTGAGTTGTGTGGCTTTGTTACAGAGCAGAACAAGGGGGGGCCCTGGGACGGTGATGCTCTTACTGAAAGAGACTCAGGTCCGTCTTGTCCGCCGCCTTAAAGGAAAGATATCTCTCAATGCCAGAGATTCGTGAAAAGGAAAGGAAACATTTATTTAGTGCTATACAAACTTAAAATAGTGACCTAATGTCTTTACCAAAATCCTAAAGTCCCTTAAAACACCCACAAACACACTCAGTCCTTCCTTCCCTCTTGCCCAGTCTGGGGTACCGTATCTCAGGAAAGGAAATAGAAGTCCAGTCTCAGGCAATGTCCGGTTATTGCCAGTAATCTGTGCTTGGCTGGTAGGCCTCTCTCGGTTCTCGTCACCATCAGCTGTGTTGCCGTCCAGGCAGGATCTCCAATTAATCCAAAGCCATGCAGCACCGTCTCATGGCCTACTGGTAAGCGTTCTTTCACCCTTCTTCCAGGCAAAGTCTCTCTTGCTTCCCCGGGCCGCATGACCAAAAGAAGCACCTCAAAGCCACACAGTCCTCTCCTACCAGAGCTGTGGGGGTCTGCACTCTGGCAAAACCGTGTGGTCCTCTCTCCCCCAGGACCACAGGAGTCCTCACTCAGCCAAAAGCCGCATGGTTCTCCCTTCACAGAGATGCAGGAGACCTATACTCAGCCAAATCCGCGTGGTTCTCTCCTCAGGGCTGGGAGAGCCCTCTGCTCTGCCAAAAGCTGAGTGGTTCTCTCCCTACATGGCTGCGGGAGCTCCTACTCTGCCAAAAGCCGAGTGGTTCTCTCTTCACAGAGATGCAGGAGCCCTGTACTCAGCCAAATCTGCGTGGTTCTCCCCCTACAGGGCAGCCGGAGCTCCTACTCTGCCAAAAGCCGCGTGGTTCTTTTTTTTTTTTTATGGCTGCTGCGCCTGGGCTTTTAAATCCCATGCCAATCTTCCTCTGCAACCCCACTTCCGACTCCTCCCACACTTGGCCACACCTGCCCTCAATCTGCTATCCTTTCCAGCTTTTCTGGTCGCCATTGTGGGTCTGGGCAGGTGTGGCCCCATGTTATGGAGCCAATCATCTCCAAGCTCTCACGCAGGCGCTGTAACTTGGGGGACCTGCCCCCCCTCCCAGTTACATCTTGGTGGGGAAGTTACTTCCATCCCCCCTGGCTCAGAGCATGGCCATAGCTACTTAACATATCTATGTAGCCAGTCAAAGGTTATAGATATGTTAAATGACCACACCGCAGAGGTTAGCTGCAGAGCTGTTGCTATGCAAAACAGCTCTCAATGGGCCTGCTCCATTTGTCCCTTTCCCCCACCCACACCTGGGGAGGGGGGGTAGGACATCCTAGTATTTTCTGAACACCTTGAGTTCTGGGCCCCATTTTAAATGTCCATTTGGGGTCCCCCCCTTGGCTGCACCCTGTAACAGCTTCAGGATGAGGACCAGAAGGACAGCCTCCAATGTCCCTGTGTTGAGTCCTCTTACAACATGAACCACAAGCACCAATATTCTTGGGTTAAGAACTCCCCTCACAGGGCATTAGCTAGGTGAGCTATACTAGCTCTGCCCTGACAGCATCCTGGGGTTCTGCCCTGGGAAACTCCTATATGGCTAGGGTTCTTGTCAGTGGCAGCCAGCTTGGGCCTGCATTACATTCCTTCTTGTATAGCTTAATTATACTTTGAAGAATTCCAGTCAAGCCCTGAGGTGCCAGAGACACAAAGAGAGAAACTGAGTTGTGTGGGTTCAGGGTAAAGGCTGACAGACACCATCCTTCTTGTGTTAAGCCTTCCCTCCACATGGCCAAATCTTAATCTGCTTCAACCTACCAGCTATGTACTGATAACTCTCTGAGACCTCATCTGGCAAAACAAAAAAAGCACCCAGAAAGGTGGCAGTGGGTCATGCTCTACACAGAGACTTTTGCTGTGTGGCCTCAGACACAGCCCTGATTGGAAACCATATTAACGTGGTGAATGCAACTGGCCCTTACTTGGTGACCCCCATAGAATCTATCTCATACAACTCAAGTGCCACCCAAGGCTCTTTTGGTATGTGAGCCTAAGAGGTAGCCAGCATGTACCAGCAGCTCTTGGGGAACTTTGGGCCATCTGCTGACAAGACCCAATCCTAGGATTTATGGGAGTCAGCCTTTGTTGTCAGCATGGCCCTTCCCATGTGCAGCTGGACCTAGCAGAGACACCCACTAACTATGGATCAATTTGTGGTTCCAAACAGGTAGCCAAGGACCAGTAAATGCAGTGTCTGACATTGACTTGCATCAGATTTACCCCAAAAAGGCCCGTGGACAACATATCCAGTGTCTGGCTTCAGACCACAACACAACACCACCTCATTAACTCCACTTTTGACTAAAGATCTTTGCTTTTTGTCACTTGGATTATTTGGGTGTGCCAGGTGGCACACCCAAAGGGAAGTCTCAGCAGACACCAGATATAGTGGGAGCATATTCTGTTTCATGGAGTCAGACCTTATAGCAGCTGGTACACTGTGGTCATGGAAAATCCACACAGACAGATAGCATGAGGATCAACTTTACTCATGGATGTACCAAAAGCAATCAACATTCAACTACAACAACAGAGCAAAAATAACCTACTCAAATAAAAGAACTGGAATACCTGCCTCAGGGTGATCAGGGAGACTGTGCCACTGAGCCTCACAGGACACCTACCACATAAGGCTACCTACTAAGACTGGGAGACACAGCAGGTCTACCTAATACATAGAAACAAACACCAAGACACAGTCAAAATGGTGATACAACAAAGAAAACTTGCCCCTATGAAGAGAAATGTCCAGAAAAAGAACTAAATAATATGGAAGCAAACAATATGCCAGATACAGAGTTCAAAACAAAGGTTATATAACAATCCTTAAGGAACTTAGAGGATCTATAGATGAACTCAGAACTTTGAAAAAAAAGTAGTATGCATAAGACAGGGCATAGAAACCACAAAAAAGAACCAGTTGGGCTCTGGGGTCTCCCAGGAGGTGCAGGCCAAGGTGAACTATCCATTGTGTTCTATGTGTGGTCTCCCAAATATGCTACAAAGCAATCCACAGTTTGCTGTTACTTGCACTTGGCTTGGACATGCCAAAGCGAGTCCAAGCTGTGAACCAAGGCCAACTGCTTTGATTAATGCTATCTCTGAGTCTGGGGCCACTAAGTAATAGGCACAGGGCACAATGATGCCAGATTCCTGTTTGAGATATTTTAGGCAAATCTGAAGCATGAGCCAAGACAAACCATTTGTGTGGAAAAGCCATTGGAAAGAGCCTGGAACACTGCCAGTCCTTGCAGATTATCAACCCAGGTAAATCCCTCCTATTGACCCGCCAAGAGCAATCAAATCTTGGTTGCAAGAGGGAGGTATATGCAGCCCACATGGTGCATGCATCTCTAGTGCCCATCTTGGGTGATAGGGGAAGCTGTGCTACTGGACTCTATTGAACACTTACTATATTAAGCCACTCTATCAAGACAAGAAATCATAGCAGCTCTACCTAATACATAGAAACAAACACAAGGACCCTGCCAAAATGAGGACACAAACAAGCATGGCCCAGATGAAAGAATGGAGCAAAACTACAGAGGAAGAACTAAACAAAATGGAGACAATGGTAAGCTAGATGCAGAGTTCAAAACAGTAGTTATAAGGATGCTCAGTGAAATTAGTGAGAACTTTAACAGCATAAAAAAGGTCATGGGAACCATAAAAAAGAACCAGTCAGAAAGGAAAGATACACTAACTGAAATAAGAACAATTTACAGGGAATCAAAAGTAGAGGGGATGGAGCCAATAATCAAATCAGTGATTTAGAATATAAAGACCAAAAAAAAAAAAAAAACCGCACTCAATCAAAAATGAGAAGAACATAGAATCCAAAAAATAAAGATATTGTAAGGAGCCTCTAGGGCAACTTCAAACATACCATCATTCACATCATAGGAGTAACAGAAGGAGAAGAGAGAGAACAAGAATTGGAAAACTATTTGAAAAAAAATGACAGAAAATATCCCTAATTTGAATGTAAGTCACCATACAAGTCCAGGAAGCACAGAGTCCCAAACAAGATGAACCCAAAGGAGCCCACACCAAGACACATCATCATTAAAATGTCAAAAATTAAAGACAAAGAGATAATCTTAAAAGCAGCAAAAGGAAATCAGTTAGTTACATACAAGGAAGTTCCCATAAAACTCTCAGGTGATTTCTCAAAAGAAACTTTGTAAGCTAGAAGGGATTGGCAAGAAATATTCAAAGTGATGAAAAGCAGGGACCCACAGCCAAGATTGCTCTACCCAGAACAGATATTATTTAGAATCAAAGGACAGATAAAGAGCTTCCCAGATAAAAAATAGCTAAAGGAGTTCATCATCACCAAACCATTATTATATGAAATGTTAAAATGTCTTCGTTAAGAAGAAAATAAAAATATGAATAATAAAGTGGTAATAAATACATATCTATCAATAATGGAGCCCTGGATGGTATGACTCAGTGGATTGAGTGGAGGCCTATAAACCAAAAGGTCACTGGTTGGATTCCCAGTCAGTGTGCATGCCCAGGTTACAGGTCAGGTTCCCCAGTTGGAGGTGTGTGAGAGGCAACCAATTGATGTATCTCTTGCACATTGATCTCTTTCTCCCTCCCTTCCACTCTCTTTAAGAAGTAAATAAATAAAATCTTTAAAAAATATTTGAATAAAAACAACAAACAAAATAAATGAGCAAGCACAGAAAGAGAATTACAGATAGAGAGGAACATTTTGATATTTTCCAGACAGAATGGTGGTCAGGGGGCATGGGCAAAAAAGATGTAGAAATTAAGAACTACAAATTGGTTTATAGAATAGTCATGGGGATCAAAATATCACATAGGGAATATAGTATTCAAAGAACATATACACAGGACCCATGAACATGAACAACCCATGTGGTGATTGCCTAAAGGAGGGGGGGCTGGGTGGAGGGAGCGAATGTGGTAAAATTGGGACAACTATAATAGCATAGACAATAAAATGTAATTTAAATGAAAAAAGAATCCATCAGAAATAAAAGAATACAGTCCTGGCTGGTGTTGCTTAGTGGATTGAGTACTGGTCTGTGAACCAAAGGACCACTGGTTCAATTCTCAGTCAGGGCACATGCCTGGATTGCAGGCCAGCTCCCCAGTTGGGACCACATGAGAAGCAACCACACATTGATGTTTCTCTCCCTCTCTTTCTCCCTCCCTTCCTCTCTGTCTAAAAATAAATAAAATAAAATCTAAAAAAATTAAAAATAAAGAATACAATAACTGAAATGCGGAATGTACTAGGAAAAATCAACATAAGATTACATGAAGTAGAAGATCAAATAAGCAATTTGAAAGACAAGGTAGCAGAAAACAACTAATCAGAGCAACAAGAAGAAAAGAGAATAAAAAATGTGAATAGATTAAGGGGCATTTAGAACAACATCAAGCATAAAAACATCTGCATCACAGAGGTACCAGATGAAAAGAAAGAGAGCAAAGGTTTGAGAACCTATTTGATATATGTGGAACCTAATGAACAAAATAAATTGATGAATAAAATATAGAAAAGAGGAATGAATACATGGAACAGACTGACAACTGTCAGAGGGGAGAGGGGTTGGATCAAAGCAGGTGAAGGGAATGAATATATATTATATTATATTATATTATATTATATTATATTATATTATATTATATTATATAATCACAAAGACAGAGAACAGTATGGTGATAATCAGAGGGAAAGGGTGATGGAGGGTAGGTGGAAAGAGACAAAGTGGGGGAAGAAGAAGATGGCGGCCTTGTAGGAGGAATCGTGATCCCCTTCTCCAGTGCACGGGGGAGAATTTGGTCGATCTGAAGAGAAACAGAGCAGGAGACCACCAATATCACAATATTTATGAAAATAGAACATCAGAAGTTATCCAGAGATTGAATAAATGGAGAGTAAGAGGACAGCTTCGGGATCATAAGGGACCTGTGATAGGCTCGGAGAGCAGGCTGGCGCTTCTGGGTCTGTCTCAGGGAACCTGGGAGAGCGGAGTCGCCACCCCGTCCCCATCCCCAGAAAAGGTTTGGGAAGCAGAAGTGCAGGACTTGTGGGCACCCGCGAACTTTCTGGGGAAGAGTGAGTACCCCAGTCTGCCGGACAAAGGGAGGCCTTGCTGTGGGGGTGGAGGCCTTGCCGTGGGCGCCCACGCCACCAACCTGGGGAGTGTGTGGTTTTGGGGAAAACTGAGACCCCACAGCCGTGAACAAGGGAACGGCTTCCGGAGCTGGGATGATTTGGAGAGGGCGCGCGCCCTGCCGGGATACCTGACTCTCAAACGGAGAATCCAGAAAAGACACAGTGCTTTGCGGGTTCCTGGGGCCCACAGTGGGGGCAAAGGGAAGTGCGTGACCCCTCCCAAACCTCCGAGGGTTCATCGTGAAACCAGAGGAGAGACTGGTGCTTCCTGAGAACATAGAGTCCACGGAGGGGAAGTACGGGACTCCTCGCAGTCCCAGTCCAGGCACCGTGAATCTGAATCTGGAAGAGAGGCGAGGGCTTCCCTGAGCAAAGAGCCTGTGGTGGCGAACCTGGGGGAGGGACGCAACCCCTTGCCTTCTCCACAGCTTGTGCCCTGAGCCCAGACAGAGACAGCAATCATTTCTGGGGAAAAGCTGGTGGCCAGCCCTGAGTCTGACTGAGTTCTGTCTTAGAAGGGTGAAAGGCAGTCTAACCGCTCCTCAGCCTGCTTGAGCTCGCAGGAGCAGAAAGACTGGTTTGGCCAGTCAGAAACCAACAGGAGGTTTTTTGTTTTTTTTATTTGCTTTTGTTGTTGTTGGTTGTTGATGTTTCTTTTTTTCTTTTTCTGTGTGTGTGTGTTTTCTCCTTCTTTTTCTTCTTTATTTTTTCCCCATTATCCTGCTATTCTTGTTTGATAGTTTAATTTTATCTTGTTTTTGTGTATTAAGAAACTTTTTATTTTTTTAAACTCTTATTATTTTTATATCTCTCAATTCCTTATGGTTCTCTTCCATCCACCTTAGTGCTATTACTTCCGCCCCAAATCTATCTCTCCTGCAATACATCTTCTGTTTTTTTTGTTGTTGTTTGTTTGTTTTTGTTTGTTTTTGCCTGCAAATTTATATTATCTTTTTCTCTCTTTTCTGACATTTTTTAATTTCAATAGTACTTTTTTTTTCTTTCTGCATAATCTTCTTTGCTTGGCTGGTAATACTGTCATTTGATAGGTTCCCCTATTATCTCATTCACAGTGTGTTGATAATTTACTGTCCCTCACTTGGGGTCCATTAGTACACCACTCAAGAATCTATGCTCCTTATTCTTCTTGTCTAGATCTCACAGAATCTGCCACAAGATTGTTGCTTCAATATTACTGTAAATAAGACTTATTCCATACACTTGTAAATACAACTTAACACCCCTCCCAGATCTTGGCTCACTTCACAATTTCCTAAACTCTATTAATGTAGTGGTTACCTCTATTCTTTTACACACTACCCCTATTTACTATTCTTTATTCCTACCTTACCTCAGAATTTGACCTTTTGAAGCCTCATAGCTTTCTACATCCAACTAACAACACTTTCCTCTCCACTAAGAGTCTTATCTTCTTTCCATACTTTTTAAAATGTGGATAGTGGGGCGGAAGATAACGGTTTACACTGTATATAGCCAAAGAATCTCGATCTCTTCTCTACTGGCTGCTACTGTAAATATCATAGAATACTGGTTTGCTGTCTTAACCCATTTTGCCTTACTCCTCCAACTGATCACAAAAAAGAGTACGGGGATGTTGTGAACAACAGGATACCCAAAAACACTACACCACTGATCCTCACAGGCATTCTACCACAGAAGTCCACACCATAAACACAAAGAACCAGAACAGATCAAGTTAAGAAACAGAGGTTAACAAGAAGAGTCTCAGGAACAATGAGAAGACAAAGAAACAATCCGCAAATGAAGGGAAAGCAGGAAGCCTCAGAAGGAATGCTAAATGAAATAGAGGCAACTCAACTATCAGATATTGAGTTCAAAACAATGATTAAAAGGAAGTTCAATGAGTTCACAATGAGCTTCCAGAAACTACAGGGAAGCTACAACAATCTCACTGCAAACTATATCAATATGAAAAAGGAAATAGAAACTATCAACAAAGGCCAAGACGAAATGAAGAATACAATTTCTGAACTGAAGAACACAGTAGAAGGAATGAAAAGCAGGATTGATGAAGCAAAAGATCGGATCAGCGAATTGGAGGACAAAGTAGGAAAAAAACATCCAGAAAGAACAATAAAAGGAAAAGAGGCTCAGAAAAAATGAAGAGGGATTAAGAGAAATGCAAGACAATAAGAAACGGGATAATATAGGTACAATAGGGATACCAGAAGGGGAAGAAGATGAGCAAGGCATAGAAAACCTACTTGAAAAAGTAATGAAGGAAAACTTCCCCGATTTGATGAGAGAAAAAGTTACACAAATCCAGGAAACACAAAGAGTTCCAATCAAGAGGATCCCAAAGAGGCCCACCTCAAGACACATCATAATTAAAATGGCGAAATTTCAATACAAAGAGAGAATATTAAAGGCAGCAAGGGAGAAAAAGGAAGTAACATACAAGTGAGCCCCAATAAGGCTAACAGCTGATTTCTCAATGGAAACACTTCAAGCCAGAAGAGAATGGCAAGAAATATTCCAAATAATGGGAATCAGAGACCTGCAGGCAAGGCTACTTTACCCAGCAAAGCTCTCAATCAAGATAGAAGGCCAAATAAGAAGCTTCCCCGACAAAAGAAGTCTAAAAGAATATACCTCCACTAAACCAGCTCTGCCAGAGCTACTAAAGGGTCTAATTTAAGGAAAGGAAGGAAAAGAGAAAGAGAGAGAGGAACACACACACATAAATGGCAATGAATAAATACCTATCAATAATAACCTTAAATGTAAATGGATTAAATGCTCCAATCAAAAGACACAAAATAGCTGAATGGATAAGAAAACATGATGCACATATATGCTGCCTACAAGAGACCCATCTCAAGATAAAAGACCTGCACAGGCTGAAATTGAACGGCTAGAAACAAATTTTCCAAGCAAATGGACAGGAAAAGAAAGTGGGGGTAGCAATAATCATTTCAGACAAAATAGACTTCCAAAAAAGGGCCATAAAGAGAGACCCAGAAGGTCACTTCATAATACTCAATGGAAGAATCCACCAAGAAGACATCAGTACTGTAAATATATATGCACCCAACATAGGTGCACGCAAATACATAAAGAAAATCCTAGAGGACTTCAAGAAAGATATTGACAGCAACACAATTATAGTGGGGGATTTTAACACCCCACTCCCAAAAATGGACAGATCTTTCAAACAAATATCAACAAAGATATCGTGGCATTGAACAATATCCTAAATGAAATGGACTTGACTGATCTATTTAGAGCCCTCTCCATCCCAAAGAAGCTAAATACACATTCTTTCAAATGTACATGGAATATTTTCAAAGATAGACCACATGATAGGACACAAAACAAGTCTCAACAAGGTCAAGAAAATCGAAATCATACCAATAATTTTCTCGGATCACAAGGGAATGAAATTAGAAACCAACCCCAAGGAAAAAAACCCAAAACACTCAAAATCATGGAGATTAAATAGCATGCTATTAAACAATGAATGGGTCAAGGATGAAATTAGGGAAGAAATCAAAAGGTTTCTAGAAACAAATGAAAATGAACTTATAACAACCCAAAACTTATGGGACAGAGCCATGGCAGTATTGAGAGGGAAGTTCATAGCCATACAGGTATACCTAAGAAAGATAGAAATATTTTAAACAAACAACCTGACCCTAAATCTACAAGAACTAGAGGAACAACAACAAAGACAGCTCAGAGCAAGTAGAAGGAAGGAAATAACCAAGATCAGAGCAGAATTAAATGACATGGAGACTATGAGCACAATTCAAAGGATCAATGAATCCAGGAGCTGGTTCTTTGAAAAGATAAACAAAATTGACAAGCTTTTAAGCAGACTCATCAAAAAAAAAAAAAAAAGAGAGAGAAGACCCAAATAAAAACAATCAGAAATGGAAGAGGAGAGATTACAACTGACACCACAGAAATACAAAGAATTGTAAGAAATTTCTATGAAGAACTGTATGCCAAGAAATTTGAAAACCTAGATGAAATGGACAAATTTCTAGAAAAATATAATCTTCCAAAACTCAATGAAAAAGAAGCAGAAAACCTGAACAAACCAATAACAGCAAAAGAAATTGAAGCAGTAATTAAAAAACTCCCAACACACAAAACCCTGGACTAGATGGTTTCACAGGAGAATGCTTCCTACAAAGCATTTAAGGAAGACCTAACCCCTATCCTGCACAGACTATTCCAAATAATCCAAAAAGACGGAAGACTCCCAAACTCTTTTTATGAGGCCAACATCATCCTCATTCCAAAACTAGATAAAGATGCAACAAAGAAAGAAAACTTCAGGCCAATATCTCTGATAAACATTGACGCTAAAATCCTCAACAAATTACTGGCAAACCGCATCCAACAATACATTAAAAAGATCATCCACTATGTCCAAGTGGGTTTCATCCCAGGGATGCAAGGATGGTTCAATATTCTCAAATCAGTAAATGTAATACATCACATAAACAAAAGCAAAGACAAAAATCACATGATTATATCAATAGATGCGGGAAAAGCATTTGATAAGGTATAGCACCCATTTATGATAAAAACACTCAGCAAAGTGGGAATAGAGGAAACATTTCCCAGCATAATAAAGGCCATATATGAGAGACCTACAGCCAGCATCATACTCAATGGGCAAAAACTAGAATCTTTTCCACTAAGAACAGGAAGAAGACAAGGATGTCCACTTTCACCACTTTTATTCAAGATAGTATTGGAAGTTTTAGCCACAGCAATGAGACAAGAAAAGGAAATAAAAGGCATCCAAATCAGAAAGGAGGAAACAAAACTGTCATTGTTTGCTGATGACATGATAGTGTACGTAAAAAATCCTATAGACTCTACCAAAAAACTGCTTCACCTAATAAATGAATTTGGCAAACAGCGAGATACAAAGTCAATATCCAGAAACCAAAGTCATTTCTGTACATCACCAATGAAACAGCAGAAGCAGAAATCAAGGAAAAAATCCCATTCGAAATAGCAAAGAGAAAAATACAATACCTAGGTATAAACCTAACCAAAGAGGTAAAAGACCTGTATTCAGAAAACTATATATCATTGAGGAAAGAAATCAAGGAAGACACAAACAAATGGAAACATATACCATGTTCATAGATTGGGAGAATTAATATCATTAAAATGTCCATATTACCCAAAGCAATTTACACATTGAACACAATACCTATTAAATTACCAATGGCTTATTTCACAGACATAGAAGAAACACTTCAAAAATTTATATGGAACCATAAACAACCCCGAATATCTACTGCAATATTGAAAAAGAAGAGTAAAGTAGGAGGGATCACAATACCTGACACTAAACTATACTACAAGGCCACGGTAATCACAACAGCCTGGTACTGGCATAAAAACAGGCACATGCACCAATGGAACAGAACACAGAGCCCAGAAATAAACCCAAGTCTCTACGGTCAATTGATATTTGATAAAGGAGGCAGCGACATAAAATGGAGTAAAAATAGCCTCTTCAACAAATGGTGCTGGGAGAACTGGACAGGTACATGCAAAAAAATGAAACTAGAACACTAACTTACACCTTGTACAAAAATAAATGCAAGATGGATAAAAGACTTAAATATAAACTGTGACACCATTAAAGTACTAGAGGAGAACATAGGTAGGAAAATCTCAGATATATCACACAAAGACTTTTTTACAGACATGTCCCCTAGAGCAAGGGACATAAAGGAAAGAAGAAATAAATGAGACCTCAGCAAAATAAAAAGCTTCTGCACAGCTAAAGAAAACAGTATCAAAATAAAAAGAGAATCAACTGTATGGGAATTCATATTTGCCAATGATACCTCAGAGAAGGGCTTAATCTCCAAAATATATAAAGAACTTACACGAGTCTACTCTAAGAAGACAAGCAACCCAATTAAAAAAATGGGCAAAGGACTTGAACACACACTTCTCCAAGGAGGACATACAGAAGATCCAAAATCACATGAAACGATGTTCAATATTGCTAGCTATCAGAGAGATGCAGATTAAAACCACAATGAGGTACCACTTCACACCAGTCAGAATGTCCATCATAAGCAAAACAACATACAAGTGTTGGAGAGGTTGTGGAGAAAAGGGGACACTAGTGCACTGTTGGTGGGACTGCAGACTGGTACAACTACTGTAGAAAACAGTATGGAACTTCCTCAGAAAATTAAAAATGGACCTGCCTATAGACCCAGCAATTCCACTGCTGGAACTATACCCTAAGAATCCTAAAACACCAATCCAAAAGAACCTTTGCACCCCAATGTTCATAGCAGCACAATTTACAATAGCTAAGTGCTGGAAGCAACCTAGATGCCCATCAGTGAATGAATGGATCAAAAAACTATGGTTCATTTACACAATGGAATTCTATGCAGCAGAAAGAAAGAAGGAGTTCCTACCCTTTGCAACATCATGGATGCAACTGGAAAGCATTATGTTAAGTGAAATAAGCCAGGCAGTGAAAGATAAATACCATATGATTTCACCTTTAACAGGAACCTAAACAACAAAACAGTGAAACAAGCAAAATATAGTCAAAGACACTGCATTAGAGGACAGGCAGAACATGACCAGAGGAGAGAGAAGTGGGAATTTCAGGGGAAAAGGGGAAGGGTTTACAGGAGCAAAGGTCAAAGACACATGGATAAAAACTATGGGTAGAGTTGTAATGGGAGGGAAGTTGGGAGTGGGGGTGGGTGGGCTTGATTGGGAGTAAAGGGGAGAACACTGTACTTGAACAATCATTAAAATAAAATTGAAAGAAAAAAGAGACAAAGGGGGGATGAGGATAGAGAGAGATCCTTTGCAAGGGGCAATGGCTGCACAATGATGCAGTGTGCAGATGACGTTTTGTTGAGTTGTACACATGAAACATATATGATATTGTCAACCAATGTTACCCCCATAAATTCAATTAAATGGGATGACTGAAATTTTCCCAGACTTGGGAAAGAAGAAAGACACAGAAGTCCAAGGAGTCCTGTATGTCTCAAACAAGATGAATCCATAGAGACCCATACCAACATATATCATAATTAACATGGTGAAGGTTAAATACAAAGAGAGAAATTTAAAAGCAGCAAGAGAAGACATTCACTTATGTACAAGAAATTTCCCATTACACCACCAGAAACTTTTTAGGCCAGAGGGAATTAACATGAAATATTCAAAATGATGAAAAGCAAGAACCTACAACCAAAACTATTCAAAACAGAAACGCTATCTTTTAAAATTGTAGGAGATATAAACAGCTTCCCATATAAGAAAAAGTTAAAGGAGTTCATCACCACCAAACCAGTATTACAGAAATGTTAAAGGGACTTCTTTAAGCAAAAAATAATAATAATATAAATATAAATAACAAAATGACAGTAAGTATGTACCTATGAATAATCACCTTAAATGTAAATGGCTTAAATGCTCCAATAAAAAAATGTAGGGTGGCTGAATGGAAAAGAATACAACACCCATATGTAATTCAATTGTATACCTAAACATGAGGGAGGACCCCAAAGACCTGGAATTATCTTCTGAAGGGTGGGCCCCTTGTACTACAGACTTCCTTCACTAAGTGAGTGTTCCAGGAATCCATCTATATCAGTGTACCTGCTGGTCTTCCTGTGGGAGGCTGTGTTCAGTTCCAGTGATTTTTTTAAGACATGTTCAATGTTGTTGCCAATTTCATGATGAGTGATTTACGAGCACACCTGCCCACATGGTGCTGAGTGCTCAGCAGTTTATAACCAAAAATTGCATGAACCCCATGCCCCACCCTCCCTAGTCACGTGATTTCAGCTTAAGCAACTTTTTGTGTTTCCATGGATGAAAACCTCCTCAGAGGAAAACGTTTTGCAAATGTAGATGAAGTGAAACAAACAATGTCAGAAGCACTAAAAAGCATGAGTCAACAAATTCAAAATCTCTTTTGAAGAATGGAAAAAATGTCTAGATAGGTATGTTGTATCAAATGGAGAGTACTTTGAAAGTGACTGAAGTTTAAACATGTAAGACTAAATACACAATTTTTTATAAATAAAATCCAGAATTTTGGGTCCTTTCTCATGAACTAGAAAAAGAACAAACAAAGCCCAAAGTGAGTAGAAGGAAAAAAACAATAATAATCAGAATGGAAATAAATGAAATGAAGTCTAAAAAAATACAAAAGATTAGTAAAACTAAGAACCAGTTCTTTGAAAAGATAAAGTTGATAAATCTTTAACCAGATTCATCAAGAAATTAGAGAACCCAAATAAATAAAATAAAAATGAAAGAAAAGTAAAAATTGACAGTATAAAAATACAAAGGATTATAAGGAAGTATTATGAACAAACATACTAGGTCAGTCCAGAAAATATCCAGCCATGTACTATGCAAAATAGAGGCATTTATTGAAGAAGACACAAGATACAAGAAACATTGTACATAGGACAATGATGCCTCAGTCTCTTTCAAAGTAGCCACCTTGAGATCTCACACAGTCCCCCCAATCACCATCAGCTGCCCAATTGTGTTTTCCTCAGTTTCATAAATGGTCTGAAATCTCTTCCCTTTCCATGCTGATTTTAATTTTGGGAAAAGCCAGAAGTCACAGGGCATTAAATCTGGGTTGTAGTGGGTGCTGAGTCACCTGTGTGGTTTAATGTTTCACAAAAAAGACTGTTCATGAAATGATTCATAGCAGGCATGTTATCATGATGAAGCTGCCAATCACTAGCTTCCCATAGCCTGTAACCTAAATCATCCCAGTAGTTTCCTTAGAGGAATGTTCAAGCTTAATGAAATATTTGATGCAGATTTATATCTCTACCCACTTACTCATTTTGAACATGATGGCTACACAGGACACATGCTCACACAACAGCATATACTGTCCCCACTGACTATTACAGTGAAGCCCTCATTTTTCACACATATGCATTCCAGTCCATGCTCCTTGATTTCCACGTAACATCAATGCCATGCAAACCATTCTCATTCTATTAATAATGACCGGACTTTTTTCCAGACTGACCTCATATGCCAACAAATTGGACAATCAGGAAAAAATGGCAAAATGCTAAAAACATGCTATCTTCTGAGATTAAATGAAAAAGAACATCTAAACAAAACAATACCTAACAATGAAATCAAAAAGTAAAAGAGTTCATCACTACCAAAGCATTATTATATGAAATGTTAAAGGGATTTATTGAAGAAAAAGAAGATCAAAACTATGGACAATAACATGGAAATAAATACATATCTATCAACAACTGAATCTAAAAAACAAACTAAGCAAACAGAAGGACAGAGACAGAATCATGGATACAGAGTGCATTTTGATGGTTGCCAGATGGGAGGGTGGTATGGGGAAATGGGTGAAGAGGTGAGGGGATTAAGAAGTATAAATTACTAGTTACAGAATAACCATGGGGGTGTAAAGTACAGTATAAGAAATGTAGTAGCCAAAGAATTTATACGCACAACCCATGGACATGAATAATGGTAGGGAGATTGCCTGAGGGTGTGGGAGGTGGGAAGTGGAGATAGGAAAAATTAGAACAACTGTAATAGCATAATCAATAAAACATAATGAAAAAATTTAAAAAAAAGAAATCAAATCAACAATCATAACAGCCGCAAGAATAAAACTCCTGTACTAGATGGCTTCACAGGTGAATTTTACTGATCATTCAATAAAGAATTAACTCTTATCCTTCTCAAATTATTCAAAAAACTTCAAGAGGAGGGAAGGCTCCCAACCTGATTTTATGAAGTCAGCATTATCCTGATTTCAAAGCTGACAAACATTAAAAAACAAGAAAAGTATAGGCCAGTATCCCTGGTTAATATAGATGCAAAAATCCTCAACAAATATTAGCGAGCTGAATTTAGCAATGCATTAAAAAGATCATAAGTAAATGGGACTATATAAAACTAATATGTTTTCACATGTCAAAATAAACCATCAAGAAAATGAAAAGACAACCTATTGAAAGAAAGAAGATAGAGTTCCGGCCAAGATGGAGGCATAGGCAGTCGCATTGTGCTTCCTCGCGCAACCAAGACTGAAGACAACAAAGATTGAGAAACAATTAACAACCAGAACAGAGAGAAATTAATTGAACAGAAGTCGAGCTCCAGTACATCCAGACCGGTAAGGAGCGGCGGAGTCGGGAGGCCTGCGAAGTGGGGTTGAGGTGTCCCGGCGGGAAGAGGCACTGGCTGGCAGGCGCGGTCGCAGGGCGCAGACGGCAGCGGACGGACCAGTGGCGGACCCTGGGCGCGGAAGCACGGAGGTGACTAGCAGACCCAGTGAGGGGCTCAGGGCAGCTGGCTGTCCGCAGCCACACGTTTGCGCACAAACTAAGTGAAAATGGGCAGCGCCGCCACATTTCAAAGCTTAAGAGCCC